>CM041780.1:221350275-221433960 GCA_023374045.1 Limonium bicolor | reverse complement strand
TCGGGGCGCGTTTTTAGTCATGTCGGTTGTAGTCCGGATCCGGATGTGGCTAGGGTTTCGTGTGACCGGATTTGTGTCCGGCTAAGTTGAGCCGGACACGTTTAAACGTCTTTTTTTTTATAATTAAAACCACTACTTAAAAACATCTCATTCATAAAAATGAAACATTACCACAAATAATCAAACAAAAATAAACAAACACACGGAATGCAGAAATTAAATAACAAGAGTGTTTAGGACTCCTGATCCTTGATGAACATTGCCATGATTCTTCCTCACACTTGAGTTCAGTGAGTATTAGAGTGAAGTACCTGAAAGATTAAATCTGCAAAACCAGAAGAACTCAAGTGGATCCAGATAAAACCATTAGTTATAAAGTAAGAGCCATGGCTCTTTCGATTTGCACAATAGTGATTAACACTCTGCTAAATAAGAACAAAAGAGGAAAATAATTAACCAAACCAAGGAAAAGATACAAAACGGTGGGTTGCCTCCCACCAAGCTGCCCGGAGTTAAAGTCTCTGGCTAGACTTTACAGATAAGGTCAAGGAGGGCCGCCACAGCAGCTAGCAATAGCTTTCTTTAGTCTGAAATACCATTGCGGGTGTGGCTTCTTGGATTCTTTGGGAGGTGATGCTGCAACACAGATAGCAGAAATAGATTTTATGGAATTGGAGCTTTCAATTAAGGATATACCTGGTGCAGGAGGCTGAGAAAAGGTATCACCTAGGTACTTCTTCAATCGAGCACCATTCACTTTGAATACTTCTCCTGTCTTATTCTCTAGCTCATAAGCACCATAAGTAGTGATCCCCACAACTTTGAATGGACCTGCCCAATGTGATTTCAACTGCCAGGAAAGAGGCGCAGCCTGGAATTATAGAGCAACACTAGATCCCCTACTTTGAATTCTCTCTTATGGATCATCTGATCATGGATTCTCTTTGTGCGCTCCTTATAAATTCTGGAACTGTCATATGCTTGCTCTCTGAGTTCCTCTAGTTCAGATAGTTGAAATTTTCTTTTCTCTCCAGCAGTGTGCATATCAAAATTCAGGGCTTTCAATGCCCAGTAAGCTTTGTGCTCTAATTCGACTGGAAGATGGCAAGCTTTTCCATACACAAGTTTAAAAGGAGACATACCTATAGGAGTCTTGAAAGCAGTCCGGTATGCCCACAAAGCATCATCTAGTTTAACTGACCAATCCTTCCTTGATGCATTTACAGTCTTCTGTAGGATCATTTCAGCTCTCGATTAGTCACTTCTGCCAGACCGTTAGTTTGGGGATGGTAAGGTAATGCTACCTTGTGGGTCACCCCATACTTACTCATTAGGGAGTCGAATGCTCGGTTGCAGAAGTGGGAGCCACCATCACTGATAATTGCCCTGGGCACCCCGAATCTGGTGAATATGTGTTTCTTCAGGAATTTCACCACTGTCTTAGAATCAGCATTGTGGCATGGAATAGCTTCTACCCACTTTGAGACATAATCTTCTACAGCTACCAGGATGTATTGATTTCCATGAGATGAGAGAAAAGGGCCTGTGAAATCTATGCCCCAGACATCAAAAAGTTCTACCTCAAGAATACCTTTCTGAGGCATCTCATGCTTTCTGGAGATGTTTCCCATCCTCTGACAGGGGTCACAATGGGAACAGAAATGGTGGACATCTTTGTGTAAAGTAGGCAGTAGAATCCACACTCCAATATCTTTGCAGCTGTTCTTGTATAACCATGATGGCCACCTGCTTCTTTAGCATGACAGAATTCGATTACACTCTGGATCTCCTTATCTGGAAGACATCGCCTCATCAAGCCATCAGCACAGATCCTAAACAGATATGGATCCTCCCAGATATAATGGCGGGTTTCTGACAAGAATTTCTTCCTCTGGTTATAGCTGTAGTCATGCGGAATTAAACCAGTAGCAAGATAATTAACTAAGTCAGCATACCATGGTTCATCTACTTTTCCAATTTTGAACACCGTCTCATCAGGGAAGAATTCGTTGATCGGGATTCCATCATCAGGGATATCAAGTCTGGATAGGTGATCAGCAACTCCGTTCAGCTTCCCCTTTTATCCACAACTTCTAAATTAAATTCTTGGAGAAGTAAGATCCACCTCAGAAGTCTTGGTTTCGATTCATTCTTCTGAAAAAGATACTTGAGGGCTGAATGATCGGTGTGGACTATCACCTTGCTTCCAAGCAGATATGTCGAAACTTGTCCAAAGCAAACACCACAGCTAGCAACTCCTCTCTGTAGTAGTAGTATAATTTTCTGTGCGTCAATTAAGGTTTTGCTAGCATAAGTGATTACCCTCAGCATCTTATCTTTCTTCTGACATAGTGCAGCGCCCACAGCATAGTCGCTTGCATCCGTCATGATCTCAAACGGTTCAGACCAATCTGGTGGGACCACAATTGGTGCTGAGCAAAGCTTCTCTTTGATAGTCTGAAATGCTGTCAAGCACTCCTCTGTGAACTGAAACTTGATGTCCTTCTGAAGCAAGTCTGACAGGGGTTTAGCTATTTTGAGAAGTCCTGTATAAACCTCTTGTAAAACCCTGCATGACCAAGGAAAGATCTTACATCTTTAACTGAAGTTGGTGGGGGCAGTTTTCTATTACCTCTATCTTGGCCTTGTCCACCTGGAGGCCTTCTCTTGACACCTTATGCCCAAGCACAATTCCTTCTTGTACCATGAAATGGCACTTCTCCCAATTCAGCACAAGGTTAGTGTCCTCACAGCGAGCCAAGATCTGGTCTAATTGCTCCAGACAAACATCAAAGCTTTGTCCATAGACAGAGAAGTCGTTCATGAACACTTCAATGCTTTTCTCAATAAACTCATTAAAAATCGCCATCATACATCGTTGAAATGTGCTGGAGCATTGCAGAGACCAAAGGGCATCCTCCTGTAAGCAAAAGTACCATAAGGACAGGTGAAGGTAGTCTTCTCCTGATCTTCTGGCGCAATGGGAATCTGGAAATAACCACTATACCCATCAAGGAAGCAGTAGAACTCCTTCCCAGCTAACCGCTCCAACATTTGATCAATAAACGGTAGTGGGAAATGGTCCTTCCTTGTGGCCTCATTCAAGCGCCGGTAATCGATGCACATCCTCCAACCTGTGGTTTGCCTCTGGGGTACCAATTCACCTTTCTCATTGGGCACTGCAACTATCCCCCCTTTCTTTGGAACAACCTGGACTGGAGACACCCACTGGCTGTCAGAAATAGGGTAGATAATACCTGCATCAAGAAGCTTTAGTACTTCGGCCTTGACCACCTCCTTTAGATTTGGATTCAACCTTCTCTGGGGTTGCCTCACTGCCTTGTAATTTTCTTCCATATGAATCCGGTGTGTGCATAAACCCGGATTGATCCCCTTGATGTCAGCAACTGTCCAACCCATGGCACTTTTATGTTTCTTTAGCACCTCCAGAAGTCTAGATTCCTGCAAAATAGACAAAGATGCAGAGATAATAACAGGCAGGGTGTTACCCTCTGCCAAGAAAACATATTTAAGATGGGAAGGGAGAGATTTAAGTTCCAGGGTAGGAGGCTTCTCTATTGAAGGTATGGGTCTTTGGATGGATCGATCCAATTTTTCTACAGCAAGAGAGAAGGAACGAAAGTATGATTTCCCTTGATTTAGCTGCTGGACGACCGAGGCCATCTCAAAGCAGTCTTTGTCATCCTCAATGGATCGACTTATTACCTGCTCTAAAGTATCAGGAAACTTAAACAAAGAATTAAAAGAATCAATACTCCTATAGGTGTAGTCATCATCAAGATCATAAGAATTATCAATTAAATCAGCAGAGAAAACAGCTTGAGAAGAAGTGTTTTTCTGCATCATCTTGTTTATATCAAAGCTTAATTCTTCATCATGAAATTTCAAGGTAATCTTCCCCTTGTCAACATCAATAACAGTCTTTGCAGTTCTGAGGAAAGGTCTACCAAGAATCAGAGGTACCTTAACATCTTCATCCATGTCAAGGATCACAAAATCAGCGGGGAAGAAAAATTTACCCACACTAACAACTACATTTTCAACCATACCTCTTGGTGTGATCGATGATCTATCAGCTAACTGGAGTCTGAAATGAATGGGAACGAGCTCACCCGCATGTAGCTTTTTAAACATGGTGTATGGCATCAGGTTGATGCTCGCTCCTAGATCGCAGAGACCGTATCCGCAATCCATGTCTCCAATTGAACAGGGGATGATGGGCTGACCAGGATCACCACGCTTTGGAGGAAGCATCTGTCGGAGAGCTGCTGAACAAGTTTCGGTCAGCTGGATGGTGTCCTTCTCTTTATATTTCCTCTTATTCGAAATCAGATCCTTCACAAATTTAGCATAATTTGGCATCTGCTTAATCGCATCAATAAGAGGGATATTGATAGTCAGCTTTCTAAAAACATCTAAAAATCTTCCAAATCGCTCATCGAGCTCTCGCTCTTTGAGACGGTTTGGAAATGGAAGTTCTTTTGCAGATATTTTCCCCTTTTTATTTTAACAGCAGTAGAAAGAGAGGAAGAAGGAATAGGAGCCTGGGTCTCCTCAGAAACTACCTCAGGAGGGGCGGGATTCCCTGATGGTGCACCGGTGGTATTAGAAAGAGGCTCGGTCTCTTCATCAGTACGGCTTCCTGCCACTTGGTCTTTTAAATTCCTCCCACTTCTCAGGGTAACTGCTGCTGCTTCAGAATCCTCGCAGTCTTCGTCTAAGACCGACACTGCCTTCAACTGCTCTTTTGGATTGGTTTCTGGTTGGGAAGGCAATGATCCAGAAGGTCTCTGCTGCATGAGGAATTGAGTCAACTGACTCATTGTTCCTTGCATCTCCACCATGGCGTTCTCTAGTTTCTGGTTGATTACTGTTTGCTGTTCTTGAGAAGCCATCAGCTTATCCACCATCTCCTTTAGACTGGCATTGTTTGAGCTCAAAGATGGTTGCTGAGCTTGAGGTTGTTGTGGCCGGAATTGATTATATTGAGGCCTTGAAAAACCGGGTGGTCCCCCCTGATTCGTCCTCTGAGGCTGCATTTGATGTGAATTAAGTGCATTGTTAGGATTTCCGTACCTCAGATTTTGGTGCTGATTCTGCACCCAGGGTTGCCTGTTGTTGAACTGGCCTATTACATTGGCCTCCTCGGTTTGCCTCATCTCGGCTACTAGTGGGCAGTCCTCATAGTCGTGTGCATCTCCACACTGAGAGCAGCAGGCTTCGTTTGTAGAGATTTTCTTGGCGGATTGCCTGGTGGTTGACCCCATGGTGAGCTGTTCAAGCATTTTCGCCATGCTTCCCATCGTGGTCCTCATCTGTGCTTGCTCGGAGGCTAGTTGTTCCATCATCGGGTCTGGAGCTCTGGAAGAACTCTGACCTATCGAGAATACTCGTCCTCCACTGCTGCTTCACTGGCGAAGCTCCTCACAGTAGGACTCCATAGATGCCATGAAATCCTCCCCACTCTTTGCTAGCAGGTTTCCTCCTAGGGCGGATCTTATCTCGCCTCTGTGTTCGTCTTTTAACCCCTGGAAGAATCCCTGAGCTAGTGAAGTGATGTCCTGACCATGGTGAGGGCACTGGCGGAGTAGCTCTTTGAATCGGTCCCACGCCTCACAGACTGTCTCACTACCCTTCTGTCTAAATGCCATCAGGTCGGCAATCATTTGTCGTGTCCGGGAGATGGGAATGTACTTCTCGTAGAATTTGTCCACCATCTGCTCCCAGGTGGTAATGATGCCTGGTGGTAGTCTGTGGAACCATTTCGAGGCTTCTGCCGATAAGCTATGCTGGAACAGGCTCAATCTAGCGTACTCCTCCAATCCTTGAGATAAGCCAAGAGAGTCCAAGTGCACAAGAAAGCGATGCACATGGTCTAATGCATCCGGTGGGTCTGCACCTGAAAAAGTACCTGCAAGGTGATTTCTAACAGCATTGGATTGGTGAGAAGGTTTTACCTTTTGCCAATCGGATATAAGTTCTGCAGTCAGATTGGGTAGAACCACTGGCCCTCGTCTTGGTGTGGCTGGTGGTCTGTTTATCCTTCCTATTGTGTATTGGGTCACTGCACCTCCTCCAATTTGGTCATGATTTGCCGCCATGTCGAAGTCAAGCTGCCTTCTTGCTCTCAGAGCTTGGAGGTAGACTCTTTCGATTTCGGGATCGAAGTCTGTATCCGGGGGACCAGTTGAGCGCGTTCTGCGCATCCACTAGATGCTTATAATCAGCCCGAGAAAAAGGAACAAAATGAGTGAGTTTTAAAGTAATGAAAAACAATTGTATAAAATGGCACACAAAATAAATTAAAATCAATATATTACAAAACAAACGATTATAAACAGTTTGTTTCGTAATTCAGTCTTATATATCTATCATTTCTTTGCTGATTATTGTACTACTATTGTTTCTGTCATTTAATTATTCCAGCAATCTACTTTTCGTTTTAATTGCAGTTATTAATATTCCAGTCATTTATTTATTTTATTTTTATTTTTGTCATTTTAATTTCCAGCTATTTATTTTTCTATTATTTAAATTCTGTCATTTAATTTTTGTCATTTAATTTTCAGCAATTTAAATTTCAGCAATTGTATTTTTTGTTATTTAATTTATTTTCTTTATTTTATTGTTATTTAAATTCCAATTATTTAATTACTGTCATTTAAATTTCCTCGTCATTTAATTCCTGCAATTTAATTTTGTCCTCTTTAATTTTTATTGCATTAAATTTTCATTTTATTCTAAACAAAAAAAAGTGGCAAAGGATTTGATTGACAATTATTTTTGTTATTAGTTATTCCTAACTAATAATGGCAAATTAGGAGGAATTAGATTGGGATTCTATTATTCCCAAGATTTATTTGCTCTATTGTACGGGACCACATGAGATCGATAATTGTCTAGATTTTCAAGAACAGATGTGTTAAGATCAACCAGACTACTTGCAGAATATCGGTGTTCAACAACACAACGCTGTCATAAACAATGTTGTCGAACAACCTGAGAGGAAGATCTCTACATGAACCAACTGAAATTCTTTGCTGATTTGGAAGACACGATTGCAAAGTTAAAACTCAGCTAGTTCTGATATTGCAACAACCAAATAGCAAAGCAGTTCATGACGGAGTACACCCTGCTGCAGATGGTTTTCTCTCTTCCTCCCCCCCTCGCTTTATCCAGAAGATGAGGATGTTTTCATCCCAATTTTGAGAAGGAAGAACCACACCCCTTTGCCACTATCAAAACCTTTTCGAGCCTCAACTAAACGAGGAAGATGTTTACATCCTCCATTTGAGGAAGAACAACAAACACCGCCTGGCTTCTCTGATTGAGACCTGTTACGGTCAATACCTTTTAAGAACCAGGTCTTGTGGAGCATTTATTTTGCGATCTTATTTGTTAAAGTAACATTGTGTTTTGATCCAGGTGGTTTAATCCTGATTGCTGGCCACTTCGTGTCCCCGTTGGCACCACTGTCGACCTTCATCTTTGATCCGGGATAACGAAGCTGAGGTCTAGCCAAGACCATAAAGATGGGCAGCTTGGTGGGAGGCAACCCACCGGTTTGTATTTGCTTTCGTTTTCTTGATTTTTTGTTTCTTATTTTACTCTTTTATTTTTATTTTTGTGGTGTGTTGGTGGATAATGTGCATAATGCAAGAGCCTTGGCTCTTATTATTCAAACTAATGGTTTGTCTGGTTCCACTTGAGTTCTTCTTGCTTTGCAGATTATATTTATCACTTGCATACTTTGTCGCTTAGCTGAACTCAAGTGTGGGGTTGGACTCGCTACCACCCTGAGCAGACTCGGGGAGTATTCTTACCTTTTATACTCTAGAATATTTTATATACTCCCTTCTGATCTGCTGTGTGCAATCTCGTTCTCCTGTTGGATTGCTCGATTATTGTTAAATTCTTTCTACGCAATGAGGACATTGCTCCACTCTAAGTGTGGGGGGGTAAGTCCCTTCACATTTCGCCTTTTGTATATCTTTGAGCTCTTTTCTCTTGCATGTGTTAAAGTCTTGCTAAGATAGCTCAATTTAGAAGGAAGCCATAGAGGAAGTTTAGTTGGTTAGCCGATCTTGGGGTGCAAATTTTAAAAAAAAAATTGGTTTTTAATTGTTAAATGAAGTCTTTGTTCTGGAAATGCTGAAACAAACGAGAATATCACTATTTGAACTTTGCTCTTAGCTTTGAGCCTAGTTTGAATGGTTTGAAATGGTTGAAAAAGAACAAGGCAAGATACTCCGCTGATCCTAAGCATGCTAATAATATTTATATTTATGAAAAATGCTATTGCTATGCTATGAGGAATAAATTCTCTTATGGATCAGGAGTATGTGGCATTGAAAGTGGATGATGAAAAGATCTTACTTCATGCCTCTTGTTGTTTCTGTGGAATGTGAAGAAAAGGTGGACTGGCTCATGGCTAAAGGCTAAGTTCTTTTGGTTTAATTTCTCTCATGTTAGCTTTGAATGACTTCATGTTTTAAGAAAAAAATATTGTTTGCCCCTTGATTGGTGAAGCTAGCAATGTATTCCTCCGTGCTCTTCTTTTTCTGTTGAGTTCCATTAGCTCGTTTTTAACTTGTACTTGAGAGTTTTGCTTGAGGACAAGCAAAGCAAAAGGTAATGTGGGGTGATTTGATAAGTGTGAAATTAATATAGTTTTACAGGCTCTAAATTCCTATTTTACGCAAGTTTTCAGGCGTTATCTCACACTTATCCTATGTTTTTCATGATTCCACTTTGGACAAGAACTGATGCCAATTTATCTGTTTAAAGCAGGAATTATTGTGAAAATGCATAGATCTCATCACGAGCTTTCCAACGCCGCAGACGGATCCAAAAACGGAGCTGAAACGAAGAATCTAGGCCCCGTTGAAGTTAACAACCGAGAACGAGGCGAAAATAAGGCACGTCGGGACTTACGTCCGGACGAGGTGGTTCGGACGCGGCTATTGGAGCGATCCTAAAGGCTGCGGAACCGTAGAAAGAAATATGATAATTTATATTATCACGCACGCCGCCCCTCCATCATTAATCACCAACTCCACATCACTAATCTCTTTACTTTCCGCCCATATACACCACGTTCAGTTTTTAATTTCTTTCTTTCCAACCCACTACTCATCATTATCATCATTATTAATTTTCATCATTCAATTTCATCATTTCCTCCACTTTGTCCACCGTACTCTCACATCCTTACTAGTCTATAAATAGAACAGATCATATTCACCCCAGGGACATCGACCACGACCACATCTTCCATCTGCACACTCCTCCACCTATCATCATCCACCTCATCGATCACACTCCTCCATCCCACATCACACAGCATCTCACGCCTCCATCCATAACCACCACCGTACCACTCTACCATTATCTCTTCTATTTTCCATTATTCAACCTATAAGCCGATATATTATCAGTCCAATAACAAACAATATCAGGATGTCAGATAAGATGATTTCTTAATCTGTCAATTTATTTATTATGTCGGTTTAGAGGATTTACTCTGGGGGAGGTTTATCTCAGTTTTTTTAATTATGTAATTTATATTTACTGGTTTTAATTAATTGCGGATTGTTACAGTTAATGTTATTCTTGCACTTTTTTAATAAATGTCATGAGTTTATTAAATTGTTTTACTAAATCTATTTTGATCCGACCAAGTGATAATAGATTGGTTAAATTAATCTGTATATCTGTGGAATTATTTGATTGGATTAATTAATTATTCCTGCAAACGCAAAATTATTATTCCTCGTACTTAATCCGTTTACATGTGTTTTCTGCTCGAGTCTAGACTAGACCCCGCATCTCGGTAAACGATTCTTCTGAGACTATGATTTAGCTCTTAAGAAAATTAGGAATTTTGCCAATCTATCTTTATTAACTAGTAGACTTAATTAATCAAACAGTTTTAACCTGAACCCAGAGTCCCGTATTCATCCATATCATCTATCACTTTATTATCTGTTATTTATTTTCCTGTCCGTTATTTTAATTATCTCGTTCTTGTTATTTAATTAACCCCAAAACAAAAACAACCCCCTTTGAATTACCCATTGTCTTAGGCTAGACTTACTTTATCAAGTCCCGTGGATTGACACTAGTCGCTTCTAAATTGCTATACTACTACGACCGGGATTTTTGCAACCCAACGATCTATTGATTTGTTGATTTCTAGAATTAATTCTTAGCATTTAATACATCAAATAAATCGTTTGCAAAATGAGCTATCTGGAATAAATCCCCGGCAACGGCGCCATTTTGCAAACGATTTATTTGTATATTAAAAGCCTAGAAATAATCCTAGAATTCAATAATACAATAGTTCGTCAGGTTGCAAAAATCCCGGTCGAAATAGTATAGTAATTCAATGAAGTGACCTGGGTGTCAATCCACGGGACTTGATAAGTAAGTCTAGCCTTAGATAATGGTTAACTCAAAAAGGGGTTTTGTTTTGGTTTTGGGTTTCACAAATAGATAACAAGAAAGTAAATAGCAGATAAATTAAAGTGATAGTTTTGGGAGTGTGAATGGTACTCTAGGTTCAGGGAGTTGTTTCACTAGCTAGGTTCTGCATATTCTACTGCTTAAGTGGAGACTTGGATCGGCTTGTAATTCTCAATGTCTATTCTGTATTAAGTCTTAATTCCAGATAGCTCATCTAGACAGGACATGTAGTTCTAGTCTAGACCTAGCAAGTATATCTAGATGGTTTTATCGCACAGAATTACTAGTCTGGTTTTAATCCGGACTAAAGCTCCTAGTGACTAAAGTATCTATCCGATTGCAATTATCACAGGTAACAGGTTAATAGGACCGTCAATGCTAATCACCTTATCTGATCATAACATGATTCGAGGGCTTATAATAAATTCATGACGTTTATTAAAAGCACTTAAAAGCATTAACCTGAACAATCCAAATTGTCTCAACAAGCAGCAAATAATGCAGAGTTTAACTAATTACAACATCCCTTCCCTAGAGTAAATCCTCTTAGCTAGACATAGCGATTATAATAATAAATGAGAGAGAGTTAGAAGAAATCATTGGTTACGAAGATCTTCTTGCTCGCTCCGTCCTTGTCCTTGCGCTATGCTGGCTTGAAGGTTGGTCTTGGTGATAATGGAGTGAGTTGGGTGAAATGGGCGAAAATGGAAGTTTTAGTGAGTTTTGTGAGGTGTCCGCTGAAGAGGGTCGGACAGAGAGGCGGACGTGAGATGTCCGGATCTGTCTGGGTCGGACGCGATCCGGACGTGGGTGGAATGAGTGTGTCCGGATCCGGACAAGGGTCGGACACGGTTAAAATGTCACGAAATGGATACGGGATATGAGCGGAGGTTTACGAAGGTATGTTTGTGAGATAGCAGATGAATTCGTGAGTGAATCGTGAGTGAGCTATGCAGGTTTATGAGGAGATAGAAGAATGGAGATGGAGCGTATGTTGAGTGAGAGGATTAGAGAGGAGAGGAGACTGTGAAGTCAGTACGATTTGGAATGAAGGTAGGAGATGGTATATATAAGGGTTAGAGAGGAAGCACAGATTAGTGGGAGTTTGGTATAGTTGGTGAGAAATAATTTGATTGAGCTTGGAGCCTTCTCCATTAATGCGCCGCTCCCCTGTTTACAGGCCGACTGTCTGTTAATGCGCTGCTCAATAATTAGCCGAAAGGCTAATTATCAGTGCGTGCATTTTTATTTTTTCAATTCTGTGTAACGTCCGGATCGTGTCCGGATCCGGACGTGACACAGAGTTTTGGATCTGAACGCGAACTCTCGACCGGCTTGCGTCCGACCCAACAGATCCGGACAAGAGATGTCCGTCTTTGTGTCCGGCCAAACTGATCCGGACAAGACCAATTTTTGTCTCTTCTCTCCTGATTTGTTCCCCGTTTGTTGTGTTGTAATCCTTATGATGTATAATCTTTATTTCCTGGGTTTTTCCTGCATTTAACATATATAACACATCAGTTCTTATCAAAACATCAATCTTAGGACAAACACATAATAAGTGGGAAACATTGCCTGAATCGTTACAAATTATAAGGTATTTAAACCATAAAAAGCCTATATGTTTCACACTTATCATAGGGGCAGTTAGACTTAGGTGGGGCTTTTATTTTGAGCACGGGTTGCGCCTGTGCACCCGTCTGTTGATATTAAGACTTATGGTAGTGATGCTGTTGTTCGAGTAACTATGAACTCGGTTGGTGGATGTTTTGGATATATTGTGTATTCTTTTTGGATAAGCGTTGTAAGTATTTGAGTTCGGTATATTCTACTGTTCAGACCGTGGCAAGGTCTGGCGTTAGTTTATTCCGCTGCGATGTTTGTATTTAAGTTGTTAAGTTTGCGATAATCACGATTGGCTTAAGACGGGGTGTTACAGTTATTATTGTAAATATTTTACTCACATGTTCTTTTACCACCATTTCAATATTGCATGTAAACCAAGAGAAAACAATTCATTACCTTATATCTCCCTTTCGTCTTATTCCACATTTCATTAACCTTTTTGTAGAATTCAGTCAGTTAAATTAGAACTAATATTATTCACTACATACACATTGAAGCTCATTTTTTCTTTTTATTTTTTTCTATTTATTTTTATTGTTCCAACCCTAAAACCCACATTCTCTACTATATAAACAACTAACATACCCTAGAAGAATAACAGTAGCCGACCTCAACCGTCAGCTCTCGACCATTTTCTTCTTCAACCAGCAACAGTAGCTGCCACCTCAAGTTTGTTCTCTATCCTTTCTATCGACGATATTTTTCCATCTTCCAAACAAAACCCACATTCTTCCATGCCAGTAATCTTGCAGCTCAAACCGTCGAACAAAAACATACTTCTCTCTACTCCACTCTCTTCACCCATGATAATTTGCTATCCACTGGCAAACAATAAACTTACAACTCAACTCTCTTATGCATTTTCTTCATCGATCGATCTCCGGCGAACAAGCTAACGATTGAGAAATTGCTCTACTACGCCTCAGTCATCCTCTTCATTACTGTAATCTTGCAACACTCGCTGGCGAGCAAGCTGTCTTCATTTTTCTTCACTAATTGATAATTTTGCAACGTAATCGACAAACAAGGAGCAAATATGCTCTTTAGTTCCTCATGACGGTAATTTTATGACCTAGCTGACGAAACATGTGGTAGCTGCTCCGTTTCTTCATTCTCTTCATAAGCGGTAATTTTACGGTTTAACTGGCGAACAGGAGCAAATCTACTCTTCATTCTCTTTCGCGGCGGATTTCACTAATCCCAGAACGGCACCAAAATGCCTCCACCGATCACCACCCAATTTTTCATGAATTCGTTAATCGGAGATTCCATCTCCTTAGGTAATTTCTAGAACTTTTATCAACTTTTTTGTGATTGTGCTCATATTTGTGCCAAGAGGTCGTTTTTGTTCAAGTCATCAACGCCGAAATCTATTGGAGTCATTAATAACCAAAAGCAGGAGGAACGATTCCTATTTTTTTATCTTTCGAGTATCTTCAGCAACGTATAGGTCTCTTGTGGACTCTCGTGTTTGCTTGGATTCGCTGTTATAGCGTTCGCACATATTATTTTTCCAGTATGTAACTCTATGCTTTAATACAGCTAACTGTCCCTGATTCTAGATTTTTCCTTGTTGATTTTGGCCTCTCTTGACCCGTTTCAGATTTTGCCCCATCTTTTCATTCGTACAATTACATTTGTTGAGGGTTTGGATGACTCCGTGGCTGAAGTTCTTGCGAATAATTGCTAATTTGTTGTTTCAGGGATTAATCTGATTACGAGGTTGATATAGGGGGTTATTTTTTAATTATTGGTAGTAAGCTATGCTTAATCCTTGATGACAATTTATGCTTGGGGTGTGTGAAATCCCCTGTCTTTGTTTGCATAATTGTAAGAGTTACATTTGATGGCAGATAAACGTTTGTTTGGGTCCTCAACCGCTTTTCTGGCCTTTGGTACTTGTGAACCATGTCTGCTTGTCCCTGCATTCACTGATCATTACAATGCTTGTGGGTTTTCACTTTAGGTCTAGAGTGTCTTGCTGACTTTGACAGTGGAACTGGCTTGAGACAGATGGTTTATATATATTTATTTTGATTTCTTTAATCTGATAAACTCATTGGGTTAATGTCGGGATATTTGATACATCAGCTTGTTCAGCTTTTAGTTGTCTCTGTTCGTAACAAACATTTAAGCTTGAAATTCGATTTTATGACGCTTTTTCTAATTTCTATTTTGTTTACTTTACTGAAGTATATTATTGAGACTTGGCTCAGATTGGTACATATGGCCCTGAATTTGATGTAGGGTTTCATGGGTTATATATTCTTGCGCGCACCTTGTCTTGGTATCTACCTTTTCGGTTTGAAAATATTAATGAAATAGCACTAGCGCTTCATGCTGGTTTGGAAATCATGTTGCCGATTTCTTCTATCTTCAGCATTGCCCTTTGCGTATCTCTTTTGGCTTAAGATCACGTCACTTGTGTTATCATCTTGCCATCTTGGCCCTTTCATCTATTCTAATCCTTGTGCTTTACTACCTTGGTTTCATGTTTGACCGAGGTACAAATGCAATCAATTGGATTTGAGACGAGACTTGCATGTGCGGGATGTTTGAGGTCGACCTTAGACTATGCAAGCTGACTTTGGTTGCAGACTTCGGGTTTAACCCTTATGGGTTTGGAAATTCTATCTTTTAACCTTAGACTACAATTCAACCCTCTTTGATATTTGATTGTCCCTTGCGCGTTGCTATGAGGTTTGGAAATTAATTTATAAAACAAGAAAATGTTGTCCCTTTGCGCTTTAGATAAGAACATGACTTGAGTGATAGTTGCCCGAACGTTATGATCGCTTAGATAAATCATTCATTGGCTGGATGGTCCTTATTCATTTTTCATCTTAGAGGGAAATGATTTAAAATCCCCATTCACATATGATCCCACATGACTCACACCCCCCATCTTTGATACTACACTTTGATTTAGTCATAATCTAAGATACGAATTAATTCGAGTAGCAGCCCCAATGCTTGATTTATCTCATAATTATTAGCATTCATTGGCAGCTTGAAACTCTTTTCCATGTTCTCGGTTGGGGTGTGGGAGATGATTAGATTGCCTCATTTCCTCCCATTAAGAGGGGCTGTATGATCCCATTGCACACACCCAACACTCTTGCATTTCGTTATAACTAACTTATGTCTCTTTGTCTGTGTTCTATGGCATGCATTTTGCTTGAGGATGGGAAACTGTTCGGGGACCAAGGAGCTGGACCTTGGCTAGGACTATCGGGGTCTCCACTTTAAACACGTGTAACGGTTGGTGCACTTCTTGCTGATCTATCAGCTCAAGTGAGGCGGCATCGATGCGACCCTCCATAGCAGCTCTCTATTTAAGATTTTCATCTATGCTTGTATTAATCTGTAATTTGTTTATTGTTCTTACTTTCGGTTGTAGGCTTAGGTTTTATTCATTCTCGTAACTCAACCCCATGTCCTTTACAGTATCCTCTTGTATGAAAATTTATGTATCTTATTTGGCTATTACAATTGTCTGCATGTGAAAAGTTTTAGCATGTTATCTTTGGGTTATTTACTTGCAATTTTGTTATTATCCTCATTTGGGTTTTTTTAGAAAGTCTATAGGATAAACTTTAGGATATTGGGTGTCCCTCACACTTAGTGGATCATTAGTGGTGGTGACACCCTATACACAAACCACATCTTTAAAGCCCTTCCTTGTAATTTATAACCATACAAGTCCTTTGTAAATTCAAGCTCATCCTTCAAAACAAATCCTTTCATACTCCAAAATCGGATACATTTCATGAATTCTTTGAAATCAAACCTCACACCCCAACATCAAATATTACACCTCAACCTCTCAAAGCCTTTGAAATGCTTCCAAAAGTTCCAAGATCAAACAAAAATTCATCCCAAACTCTAATTGTCTCATGGATTCAAATCAACTTCCAAACTTTAGTGTTTAGGTCCCAAATCGAGCCTAGCTCTAAAGCCCAAATCCGGCTTGTTTATAAGGTCCAAATTCGGCCCACACTCAAGGCCCATTTTCAAGGCCTGAACCTAGCCTAATTCTGGTCCATTTTTAAGGCTCAAGTATGGCCCATTTCTAAATCCCAAACTTGACCCATTAACTCAAACTTGTCCCATAAAACCAATCTATTTTTAATTCAATCTCAATTCTAATTCAATTCAATTCAAAATTCATCCCAATTCCATTTCAATTCAAAATTCATGTTAATTCCCATTCAATTCAATTCAATTCAAAATTCATCCCAATTCCAATTCAATCCAAAATTCATCCCAATTCCAATTCAATTCAAAATTCATCTCAATTTCAATTCAACTTCAATTTCATCCAATTCAATCTCAATTTCAATCCAATATTATATCAGTTCTTAATTCAATATCAATTCATTTTAGTTCATCATTCAATTCGATTCAATCTCAATCTCAATTCCAATTCAATTCAAAATCATCTCAATTCCAATTCAAATTCAGTTTCAATTCCAAATCGACTCCAATTCCATTTCAATCCAATTCAATTTCTATTCAGATTAAATTTATACTCCAAACCTATTCAATTTCAATCCAAAATCAATTCCAAATCAATTTCAATTCAAATTCAATTTTAACTCCAAATCAATTCACTTCAGTCCTAGATAATTCCAAACATCATAAATCTCAAAATCATTGAAACTCTAAACTCCTTAGAACTCAAGCAAATCGAATCTCTTAACGTCTCAACAGCTCAACAGACTCGAATGTCTCAGTAGCTCAATAGACTCAAACATCCCAGTAGCTCAACAGACTCTAACATCTCAGCAGCTCTATAGATTCAGACGTCCCAGCAGCTCAACAGACTCGAACGTCTCACCAGACTCAAATGTCTCAACAGCTCAACAGATTTGAACGTCTTAATAGCTCAACAGATTTGAGTGTCTCAATAGTTCAGCAGACTCAGGCATCTAAATAGAATCATTAAGTTAAAACACCTCGAAAACCCTCTGCTTCTCAAAAACCCAAACCTCTCGAAATTTGATAACCCTTTCAAGCCTCGAATGTCTCACAGACCCGAGCATCTCATAGACTTCATCATTTCAAGAATACAATTGTCTCACAGAATTGAGCATCTTATAGACTCTCACACCTCAAACTCCTAGAAACCCCGATAATCTATCAAACCCCCAAAAATGACCACAATACCTCTTTTACCCTTCAAAGACCTATGTTGTCAAAACCCTCTCAACACTTTCAAAACCCAAAAATTGTGAACTACGTAAGGTCTGATCTTAATACGGAATTGAGTATGTAGGCAACCCACACAGGGTGCGACCCCACATCAATCAAAATACCCTTTTGCACTCAGCCATCTCACCTCCAAACAACCTCATGCACTTCCGACCCTCAAGTACCCTAAAACTCCCAAAATCTCAAAAACCGTGAACTACGTAAGGTCTGATCTCAACAGGGAGTTGAGTACGTAGGCAACCCACCTAGTTTGCGACCCCATTCCAATCAAAAACTATTTTCTCAACACTAAGGCGGTATTCATGTCTTTCAAACACTCAAATCCCCTATGACTCCCATAACCCTCGACTTCTCCAACTCTCAAAAGCAGACTCCTAATCTTTCATTCTATACTCATTCAGACTCATTAATTCCTTTTCTTGGCACTAGCTTGGCAGAAAAGCTCGCCTCATCAACTCTTCGCACTCCACCTCTCTATCATATCCTTTCCTTAAAATGAATCACTCTTAAAAAAGGTTTTGAAAGAAGGCAATCCCGACAATTGGAGACTGAGGTTTCCACGGGCACCAATCTAAAGTCGTGGCCGTTGCCACTTCCAAGGGGTGTAACCCTGTGCGAACCCACAACAGAATCTCTGGTCTGATCAGATAAGTCATATCCATAGGCAATAAATCATCAGAGTTAATTAACGGTTTTTTGAGTTCTTTTCCTCCTTCCTAGTTCCTTAGGTCAAACTAGGTGGCGACTCTAGTCAATTATGCCTTATAAAGGTATCAGTCCATGTGGAGCCCATTGAGAGCGGGTGTAGTGTTCACAGACACTCTCCATCAAGCTTTCTGGGAAAGACGTACGGTTTAGTAGGTATGTGAGGGATGCCAGAATAACGGGTTTCACCCTCCACATAATGGAAGTTTAGGATCTCAACTTTTAGTCAGTTCATATTTAGATAGACCCCCTTATACTGAAAATCACCCTCCACACATAGTTAATACGTTAAACTAGGAGAATTGTACAAAGGAGAAACATGTTATATATAGTAAGAAGTTAACTCATAAAGATTAACATGGGACTCATTAAGTATGAGACTATACAGTATAACCCTAAGAAATAGAATTTTACTATCCCACATTAGGTATAAAGAGCCTTAAAGTGTACGGCTAAAGTTAGTGAGGAAATTATAGGAACCTTAAGGTGTTAGGAGTTGAATTGTGAAACGTCATAAATTGAGTTAAGAGAACTAACTTAATAAATTCTGTATAGAGTATTGCATGAATAACCAGATTAATGATTTGTGATAAATCAATGGGGTTAACTACAGGAATATGAAATAGTGCATAAATTTATAAGGAATTAATGCATAGTGTATTATATTCACTGCTGAAAAAAAAGAATAAAAACGCTTATTTTGGCTTTAAAAGAATGTTTATAAAGCGTTCTTTATGCCAGCGACGCAAAAAGTAAGAGTTATAAAGAATGCTTAAGAAGCTTTCTTTATTCTTGCCTTATAAAAAACGCTTATATTAGGAAGCGTTCTTTATAGCTCTTAGTAAGACACTATAAAGAACGCTTCTTAAATAAGGGTTCTTTATAATCACTATAAGAACGCTTATTATTAAGAAGCGTTCTTTATAGTGTCTTGACGCCATATTTTTGATAGAATAAAGAACACTTTTTTTAAGGAAGCGTTCTTCATTATTATTATTTTATTTTTTATATTTTCCCTTTCCTTGTGCATTTTCACGTATTTGACATAAAAAAACCTGTAAATTATTGTGAATAGAGAATTAAAGAGTCGCAGAGCATGTTCCTTGTTCGCCAGGGGTTGCAAAATCGTGAGTTAATAATGGAAGAGGCGCAGAGCATGCATGTTCCTTGTTGGCCAGTTAATTAGGGTTACAAATTACCATGAGAAGATAGAGGTAGAGTGGTATGTTACTTGTTCGCAAGCACAAGAGTACGTGAGTGAAGAGAATAGAAGCTAGAGGTGCAGAGCATTATATTACTTGTTCACTAGTTAGGGTTGCAAAATTACCATGAGTGAAAAGAATGGAAGAGGTGCAGAGCATGTTCATTGTTCACCAGTTATGGCCGGTTGCAAAATTTCTATGATCGAAGAGTATGGAAGAGGCGCAATCCATATTCCTTGGTCGCCAGTTATGGTTGCAAAATTACCATGAGAAGAGAATTGAAGAGGATCAGTGCAGGTTGCAAAATTAACGTGAATGAAGAGAATATATGGAAGATTAAGAAGAGAGAAGAGCGGCATGTTCAAATTTGAACCAAAAAATCCACGTCCATTATACTTGACTTATGAAAAACGCTTATATTAGGAAGCGTTCTTTATAGCTCTTAGTACACTATAAAGAATGCTTCTTAATAATAAGCGTTCTTTATAGTTTAAGAAGCGTTCTTTATAGTCGACTATAAAGATCGCTTATTATTAAGAAGCGTTCTTTATAGTGTCTTACTAAGAGCTATAAAGAACGCTTCCTAATATAAGCATTTTTTATGTGCTCCGGCCATACACTTTAAGAACGCTTCCTACATAAAGCGTTTTTTATGTGTTCCGGCCACAGTAAAAAAGCGCTTCCTACACAAAGCGTTTTTTATAGCCCGTTTTTATTCTTTTTTCCAGCAGTGATTCCAGACTTGGGGATTTAGAGAATGGACACGGGACTTCATGTTAGCGTTCCTTCAGTGTACGGTATGGTTTCTTGCATCTTGTTTGCTACCGAGTTACATTGGCTTGTGTGCTATGTGCTTGTGTGAAATGACCGTAGATAAATGCATGAAAGTGAATCATTACGTTGCTACGTGTTTGATTAATTGTTGACTTGTATACTTGTGTGTTGTACTACTAACTACATCTTAGAGTAGAAATAAACACACATGAGAAATATTATTATGGTTGAAAGATACCTAAAGGATTCCGGAAAAGATTGTACTTAATGACAATGGATTTGGGAATATCCCACTAAACTCCTTTGAATACCTATTTGACACCCGACACTACGGTGACTTGAACTAACATTTGACATACCTAACAACTTAGTTTTTAGAGGTTGAAAGGAAATCCGATGGTACCGGCTACGCGTAGTGTATTGGATGGAGGACGGTATCTGTATCAGATTCGGAGTCCACAAATTATTATCCCGTAGCCCAGAGGTTGGCTCAGCTTCTTTGACTTCTACTCACTAACAAGGGATTTGGTTAGTCATGCGTTATACTGACAGTCACGCAATTTGGTAGTTTAAATACTCATTCAAAAGGGTTCAAATTATACCCGACTAGTCATGCGTTCACATTGATGGCCATGGAATTTAAGAGTTTGACACTCATCTTTCAAGGTTCATAACAACCAAATATATTGACTCGGACTTGAGAAGTGACAATCTCACCGTGTGGATTGTCCGATGATAATTGATTGAGGTAGAATTCAAGATTCTAGAGATAACGTCGAGACATAGGTTGAACAGAACTTACTCATTTATTTTGATTTCATGCTCTTGTTTGATGGTTGCATTGGACTGTTTATTGGATATTTGTGATACATGTTGCATGTTGTATGTTTACAGTATTTATATATTTTTTAACAAATCATCTGCATGCTATATATCGACCAAGTAGACGTGAGTGGCCCGATAGCTTGCGGGCTGCACATTATCATACCAGCAAAGGTGCTGATCCCTTCAGGGCCTACCATTTATATTACAGGTACATAACCAAAGTCGATACCCGCTAGAGAGTAGGACAGGGTAGAAATCCTTTTGTTTATTCAGACTTGGTTTACATGGAAGTTGTAATTATTCGCATGTATATATATATGTAGATAAGAAAATAGAACTTGTATTCGGGTTTGAGGATTGTATTAAACTCGTATAGTTTATGGATTGTGGTTCATGTTGTATATTAACTCAGAGAATTATCCGGTCAGTTAGACCGTAACAAGGAAGTTGAATAGGCCTTGTCAGCCACGTGGGTGACTGACGACGGTAACACCATAGGAGATTGATATTCCGCTGCGATTTCAATGGAGACGGTCGAGAAGATTAAATGGTAAGTATGCGATTAGTAGTTAGGGTGTTACACCACCCATGAGATATTAAGAAATTGCAATGTCCACACATGAATTTTAGAAAATTGCATTGCCCACCCATGTACTTATCAAAATATGGTGAAATCAAATATGTAGAGCAATGATTACATTAAAGGAAAATTTCGTTGCTCACCCATGAGGTATTAGGGAATTATAATGCCCACTCATGAGCTTTAGAAAATTATAGTGCCCACCCATGATATATTAACAATTACAATACCCACACATGAGTTTTAGAAAATTACATTGCCACCCATGTACTTATCAAAATGAGGTGAAATCAAAGATCTAAGTAAATTATACATTGATTAATCAATTGAACTATGTACAGCAATAAAAAACCCTAATTTACACCGTGCAATTAGAGTGATGAAATGAAGAAAAACGTGCAAAAATTATGAGGAATTGCATATAAGTTCACCTCTTTTAATTTAATTTATTTCTATATTTTGTGTTTTTTTATGTATTTTTTTATTTATTGACTCTTACGTAGTCATCAGATTAATTTAAGGTTTTTTCAATTTTTTACAGTTGTCTAAATTATTTATTATGGTAATCATTACTTTACATATTTGATTTCACCTCATTTTGATAAATACATGGGTGGACATTGTAATTTTCTAAAGCTCATGGGTGGGCATTATAATTTCCCAATACCTCATGGGTGAGCAATGTAATTTTTCCTTACATTAGAAACAATTTAGACAACTGTAAAAAATTGAAAGAAACCCTAAAATATTATATGACCCCTCAAAAGTCAAATAAATGAAAGATACCTAAAAATGAAAAAAATAAGAAAAAAAATCAATAATAAAGTGGTGAATATCTTTACAATTTGCATGTTTGTTCTTCAACTCATCACTTTAACATTACACGGTGTAAACTTGAGGTTTTTTTATTGGTTTACATTGTTGATTTGGTTAATCAATGTAAATTTTACTTAGATCTTTAATTTCACCACATTTTGATAAGTATATGGGTGGACAACTGGACATATTAATTTTCTAAAGCTCATGGGTGGGCATTGTAATTTCTTAATATATCATGGGTGGGCATTGTAATTTTTTAAAGTTCATGGTAGGCTCTGTTCGGGTCAATATCTGTTTGAGTCATTAAACTTTCGGGTCGTTTCGGGTTTGGATCATTCGGGTTTGGGTCAAATCGGGTTCGGGTTGTAACAGTGTCAAGTAGAATCAGATTTTGGTTATTTCAGGTCATGGTTAATATATTTTGACAACAAATATTAAGTAAACATATATTCTAATATCTATAAATATACTACACATATATCATAAAAAATCAATATAATGCATATATAGAATTTTATTCAGATATAATCAGGTTAAATTAAGCTTGTTTGTCATATTTATACTGATCATTCACGTTTATGAAATTTAGGGTCACTATTATTTCATTTTTATTCAAGTTTGACTTATTTTTAATTACGATTGTTTTGTGTCATTTCAGGTTCGGATCAGTTTTTGGATTATAAATTTTTGGGTCATTCCAGATTCTGGTCATTTTGGGTTTAACCCAATCGGGTTTCGGGTTTTATTATATTTAGGGAAAATTCCATGACCCACCTGACGTTTGGTTTGGAAATTACACACTCTACCATGAGGTTTCAAAAATTACTTTCCTCACCCATGTGTGTTTCCCTCGGTTTACATCCAGCAATTTTTCTAAGTTTGGTTAAATTTAAAAGATACTTAAATGTTATTCGAAATTGATGAAATTTTACATGGACATTGCTAAAGTGTTGTGTTTTTTCAGTGATAATCTAAAGTTTTTAAGCTCAAATATGATTTATGAGACCCAATGAAAATGCACTCACATGTCACATATTTCATTGGGTTCCGCGGGTCACATATGAGCTTTAAAACTTCAGATTTGACATAAGATCAAAATAATAACACTTAAATCATTTCATTTAAAAGTTTCATTAATTTCGGACAATGTTTAAACATCTTTTAAATTAGAGTAAATTACTCGGAACCCCCTTGAGAATTGGGTATATTTATAGTTTAACCCCCTTGTGTTTCTCATAATTTGGTAGTACCACCCTGAAGTTACGGTATCTCGATCTGCCCCCAACAATTATTACTATCAAACTATAAGTTCATTAAAACATTAACTACATGCTGACCCATCAACTTAATCACTTTATTAATATGACATGTTTGACAAAAAACACTACTTAATCAGCATTCTTATTGTCCAAAAAATGTCAACCCTACCTCGAAAATGTATTTGAATTGGGATGAGGGAGAGTTAGATGATGTTGATTAAGCAGTTTTGTTGTTCAACATGTCATTAGTAAAGAATTAAGCTGATGGGTCAACACGTAGTTAACATTTTGATAATGAAGTTATAGTACGGGGCTCATAGTCAGAGATACTGTAACTTCAGGGTGGTTACCAATAATTATGAGAAACACGAGGGGGTTAACTATAATATGCCCAATCCTCAAGGGGTTCCGAGTAATTTACTCTTTAAATTAAACAAAAATTAGAACAGTTGCTGGATGTAAAATGAGGAAAATACATTGGTGGAGAAAGTAATTTTTAAAACCTCGTGGGTAGAGTATGTAATTTCGCCAAACATCATGAGTGAGGCATGTAATTTTCCCGTATATTTAATACGCCCGTTTTCGGGTTGGGTCAAATTTTGACACCTCTAAATAGATGCTACAATTTTCCCATAACTCACGGATGGGCAATATAATTTTCCCATATTAATATAATCTATATTCACGAAAATAAAACTTTAAAAAATCAAAATTTGTTAATATCATTAACAAATGCCCGGAAATATACTAAACCATTATAGGCTAAGATCGACCTTAGCCGCTCGTTGTGTAGGGAATACTAGAATAGGGAGAAAGAGTAAACTAGAATACAAAAAGACAGAACGACAAGTATTTGGTCATAGTAGTTATATCCGTGGTGATGTCTGCCTAGAAGGTCCTGGTCGTGGTCGTCGAGATAGTTCCTGATGTGAAGATTCTGGTCGTAATCGCCGTGGTCGTTCCTGTGGTGAAGGTTTGGTCGCGCGTGGTCGTTCCTGTTGTGAAGATTCTGATCGTAGTCGTCGTGGTCGAACTTGTTGTGATGTTTCTGGTCGTGGTCGTTGTGATCGTTCATGTTGTTGACGAGGGGGTTGTCGTGATTGTAGTGATGATTGTTGCGATGGCGACTCTTGTTGACGAGGTGGTGGTCGTGATAGTACTTGTTGTGGAGGAGGTTGTGATTGGGGTAGTTGTTGCCGTCGAGGGTGTGGTTGCTGCGGCGGTCTTGACAATTCTTGTACCGGAGGTTTTGGTTTTGTTTGTGGCGGTGGCTGTGGTTGTGGCTGTGGTGCTGATTGTTGTTGCAGAGCCGGCGGTAATTGTTCTGCGACTGGTGGCCGTACTAATGATGGCTGCTGTGACAGTGTTGTTGATTGCGATTTCCCATGTATCAATTCTGCATAACCGTGAGCTGACCCAATTGCGTATTCGTCAATGAGCTCACAGCTACACTCATACCTGCACACAAAACTCTCAGACCAACCTCAGCCATCTTTTCTGGTGATCATTTTGTCACCATCATCACATCTCCCTTTCCATGCTCAATAACATCCATGCTTCCTGGTATCTCTTTGATCCACCCACAGATTGAACCCTCATCTTATAACTAGAAGAAGAAATCCTCAATCATCTGGTGAGCACAGATGGAACCCATCCCGGCTGCAAAAAAATCAGCCCATCAAGAACCGGTGCCTCTCTTAACCCATCAATAAAGCCTGGACCACTGGATACACATACCAAAGATTGGAGGAACCCCGCGGATTGATGATAATAATAATGGTGATGAGGGTATTGACTGAAATGTTCAGGAGATAAGGGCGATTTTGCGGCTGCAGCATCTGGTGCACATCTCATAACCCAACCAGTCAACGCATGGACATACGATCGTTGAGACTAACCATGTCTCAAAACAGGATTTCCAGTTTCTGATCTCAGCTTCAAGGTTTGCAGCCGAGCGAGCTAGTCTGTTAGGATCTCCTACCGAAGAAGGATAATAATTAGCACCCATAGATGATGAATTGGAATCCCTCCCTCCTACTTTTCCTACGGAATCTTGAAGGAGTTCCAGCTAACATCATCTTAGCATCATCTAATGTTCGTCTCTTGGTTCGGTGACACTCTGCCATCACTTTCCACATACTTGATAATCCATGCACTAGATCAATAAGTTGTGGGTGCAGTTCTTCATCTCTTAGAGATTCAATTCTCTTTGAAATGGCTGAGATAGAGTGTATAGCAACCATGATCTGTGTATGTAGATCTCTGATTGTGCTTCTTGTCTTCTCCATTGATGATGGGTCCTCACCTTTAACATCTTGCTTTCTTAGTTGCTTGCATTTCTTTTCGTACGCTAGTCGAATACGTTCTCCAGCCTGAAAAATTAACGGTCACCATTTGTGTCAGCTTGCTTTCAGGAAACAAGAGCACCTGAGCTTCTAATAAAAAAGAAACACTTTACTTCCCCTTACTTCTCTTCTCCATATAATCTTTTCTCCCATGCGTATAATCTGTCCACCAGAGTCGACGGATGGCTACCTGAAATCATACATGATTCAGCAGATAGCTGTCACTACTGCTTTCATGAGCTTCATCTTCTACTTCTTCTGCATCTTCTCTAAATCCTAAAGACGAAGGGACTAGACATCTTGATGAAGATGACCGGAATGATCCTGATCGGAATAATGCTACGGGATTTAGCATTTTCATCGCTGCAAATTTATAATTATTCATTGTCAAACATCCAATATTCCTCCACATTTTCAAGTAGCTTATCATGTATTATAACTACAACAGCAGTACTACTCACGAGTGATCTCATTGGATGTTGCTATGTATTGCGCACTTCTTGCTTCCAACAAAGATGAAACATGTTTACAGATTTACAAACCATCATAAACTGTGTTTCTAGATCCTTTATTACTTCCTCCATACTTATGGGTCTTCTATTTACATAAACAGTGAAACCTGGAGCTTCCTCCTCTTCTCTGCTCTCACGCTCTCCCACTGCTGTTTCATGACGATGAACTTTGATTTTCTGAGATTCTGGTGTTCTAGACAACTCTGTCACTCTACTACTACTACTCCCAGCACGACCCACCGTTGTGTTATCGTTCTCTTCTTCTTCTGTAACGTAATCCTTACATTCATCCTCAAACACTCTGTTTCCTTGTCATCCTCGTTATCATCATCATCATCATCGTCATCATCATCAACATCTTCCACAGTTACTTCTTCTAAATCTCTGGGAATTTTCCTACTTATTTCTTCTCTTCCATGTGGCCGCTGCTGCTGATGGTGGTACTGATGATCCCTATTGATACTATCGATCTCTTCATGTCCATCAGTTTCCTCTTTCCCAAATCAGGTATCCCTTCTGCCTCACGGACATGACTCAACCCATTGATATCAATCTCATCACTGAGGTTGAGTGACTGATCGAGACTGCTCCTCGTCGTTGGATATCCATAATAATCCAGTGAAGAGAATGGGTTCCAAAAGAAATCCCATTGCGCAGCAGCTTGAGTTGGGGAAGGAGAACTCGATTATTCCGCCTATTGCTGGGTGAATTATATGAGTAGTAAGGAAAAGGTTTGATGATGATGGAGACTGCATTGTGAAAACCACCCATCAATTCCATGAGTAACTGTTTTTTATGTACACATTGAGGATAGGAGGATGTGTGTGTTGTAGGATTGGACTTGAACTGTCTCTGGTGACAGAGGAGGTCTCTGTTCACTGAGACATATGAATTAGTCCCTTCTGGTCTATTTACCTGATTTTCACACAAGGTTTGACTTCATGTTGAATGGTTCGAGGGCTGAGAAGCATTTTGGAGAAATTGTGGTAACTCTAGAGTTCGGGTTCGATTTCTTCGTATAGGAATCTAATAACTCTCTGGGATCTTGATGATGATCTACTCCACCTTCAATGTAATCACGAAGAGCTGCGCTTACTCTTTCAAAGACTGGATGTAAGCAATGTGTCCAGTAGCGAATCGAACTCTGTACTCTACTGCTTGTTTTATGAATTTCTTTCTGTCTTTGCAGAGTCGAACCGCCTCTTCATCGTCTAGCTTGGATGAGTTACATCCCATTCCTGTTCCTTCTTTTTTGTTCTCTTTCTCTCTTCGTTTTCAGCTTTCTTTCTTCACTGTTGAAGCAAATTAAAGCTGCTGTTATTATCAGCTTTGACTGGAGTTTGATGTCACAATGAAATGTGGGTTTCCTTTGTCCAAATTCATAAGTTCTCTGGCCTGATAAAAGACAGTGTGGTTATGTTAAACCAATCCAACCGTAGGTTAACACTATAGTATTACCAAGGGAGACACGGCAAATTAAACCAATAAACTAAAAAGGAAAAAGGAGATAAGACAGGATAAAAAGGGGTCGAGTTGTGAACTAAATTGGGTGCTTTTCTTTAGTTTCAAGCCAACGACGATGGCCGAATCAGCAGAAGGTTTGAGTGAAAGTTGAATAAAATGCAATTTTGCTGGTGTTGCTTCTAATAAATGTTCTGTGGGGTTAGCCTCGAGACTGTTTATTTCTTTGGCTATAGCTGTAAAATATACATATTAAAAAATAGAACCAACAAACAAGCTCAAGAACAATAGTATAATTAGCTCGATGCTGCCTAATTAATGAATATAATACTACTATAAGATACAAGAAAAAGTATCTATTCGATGGACAAACGTTAGTGGACAAAAATAAGGTAAATTAAGTGAATCATCGACAAGATCTGTACTATCAAACAATGTAATTATCTCAGCATGCTAAACCGAACTTATGGAAGAACCAGCATTAACCGATACAGCGCGAAATGCATTAGAGAAAGAATAGGAATAGTAGCGAAACAAATTAAAAAAGAATATATAGCGTTTTCACATTACTCACGCACGCCGCATCAAAATTTGCGGGAAGAAACACAGCCAAAGAAGTCGAAAAGAGCGGGTACCATATGGCAGAGCACATTTAATTCAGAAATTTGGGTAAGTAAACAGAGTATTAGCAAGCAGACGCTGCTGCGGCCATGGAAGGTGAAAAATAGTGAGAAAAATGAAGAACCCTTACCTGCACACTTCCCAAAAGCGTCTGCATGAACAGTGGCAAACGAGAGCCCAAAGATTTCATTAACAGTGGCAAACGAGAGCCCAAAGAATTCATTAATAATTCCTTTTCGAACAAAATATTGCGTAATAGATAGAAGAAGGAAATGAGTCGGTCGAACCTGAGACGGATGGGGGAAAGAGAAAGAGAGGAGTGAAGATCGCGGACACTTCCATTCCATGCCCCAGGCAACAGTACTCCAGGACCAGACAGAGTATAAGCAACGGTCAAAAGTGTGTTTGAAAAGGAGAAAAGGTGTGAAGAAATACTGTTAAAAAAATAAGAAGAATACGATGCCAAAAAGTGCTTTATTATTATTATCATGCTTATGGGACAAAAAAGTGCTTTAAAATCATGTTGGGGCCAACGAGGAGGAAATTTAATAATTTATACTCCCTCCGTCCTGAATTGACCGTCTTGTTTATTATTTGGACATGTCATTTGACTTCAATTTTTAACATATAAGATAAATTAATTTTGAAAATTTAAGTTTTGCATATGATTCCTTACATGATAAACTATATGTTACAAAATTTAGTTTTATAAAATTATTTATCTTATATGCTTAATATTGAAGTGGAAAAATGTGTCATAAAGCAAACACGACGGTCAATTCTGGACGGAGGGAGTACTCTCTATTTGTTGTTTTCTTAGAAAAAATATGCTATATGGAATTAGAGATCTCACAAATATGGATTGATGCTTAACCTATTTACAACTTAATAAGTCAACCTACGTCTTATCAACTCCTTAAATATTTGTCCCAAAATAATATACTTGATACGTAAAAAATAATATTTTATATATTAACATAAAACTTAAAGGAAAATTCACAATATGTCACGATTTAAGTTTATAATTCATAATATACCCCTTTTGAAAAATTGTTCCTAAAATACCACGATTTGAGTTTCAAAATTTACAAAATATCACGTTAATTTCGCTGGCGTATAAATTTACGCTCGTCCGGTGCTCCTCGTAGTCTTATGATCTGGAATATACATAACGCTAGGAGTTAATCTCTAAGACTAACTCAATCCTGTATTTCCGCATAAACGCTATATCCCGTTACTTAACCCCCCTTACTCTGTTAGTTAAGGTTGTTCGGGTTTTCGAATTGTGGTCGGAATTATTTTAGTTCCTCGGTTTGTTACGTTACACATAACTCGTAGTATATTCTACTACTTATGATTAAATCCTTATAACCCATAATAATTATTTATAGGTTAGCAATCTTAAATATATATACATTTATACTTGTATATTATGTGTGTGTATATATATGAATACAATATAGTTGATGTCTACATGTTATAATTGACCTTATAATGTTATTATCTTTTGCTCTCATTTCATGTGTGAGTTGGTCAACTTGACCTTCTTTGATCAATTGAGTTGACTTGGTCAATTGTGTTGACTTGGTTAGTTTATCCAAGTACACAAGTTTATATAATTCACATTATAACACTTGTATCATATAGTTCACTCGTTATTTAAAACCTTATATCTTAACATTAGAAATTCACATCTAATGTTTTATAGCTTATCTTCCATCTTAATAGCATAGTTATCTCATTCTCCATGTCATCATCATAGTCCTAGTCTGGCGTTTCGACAGATTGCTTGCCATGAGTGCGAGATCCTTGTGCACCACTACATTTTGTTCATTCATCTTGCTTTCATGAACTATCAGATCTGAACACAATTCTTCAAACGACATAAATGATAATTCTTTCATTTTCTCAAGAAGTGAGGTATAGTTAAGCCAATCCTTGGTTAGTGAGTCAAGAAATCTATCATTAATAGTCTCATTAGAAAGATTTACCCCAACCATTTTGAGTTCCATAAGCACTTGATTGAACCTTTCCACCGTCAGTGCTAGACCCGCGCCCTCTGACATTGTTAAACTCTCGTTGAAACTGTTTCTCTTTAGCTTTGCGGATTGATTCCGTTCCTTGATAAGCAATCTTCAGAAAATCCCATACTCCTTTTGCCGTTCTTATACCCAAGACCCTTCCTTGATCTTCGTCGGATAAGGAGGAGACAAGAATGCGAAGAGCTTGTTTATTTTTGCTTAAGAGATTTTCATCGACTTCTGTCCATTAATCCTCAGGTTTGGTCTGTCTCTCACCTTCACAACGACAGTAGGTGTTGAAGACTTAAGTTTTGCAGATGATTGCCTCCTCAGTCAAAGTAGCGATGCAGAAAGACTTGGCGCGATGCAGAAAGACTTTCCACTATCACAACTTACCAGTTCAAGTACCTCTGCAGAAGCATCTGTTCACTTGTTCCTACCTGCCAAGAAGCGCGACACTACTGAGTGGTTGCGGAAAACTCGGATGCGTGGGAGTGCGCGCAAACGTGAGAACGTGAAGCACTAGCAGCTCCACGACTCCGATACTTGCGGATACAGATCAAAGGAGCCGTTACATGGAGACCTTACCGAAGATTTAGGATATAGTTACACAAGTATATAAGCATATGATTGTAAATAGTTAAGGTGTGCATTCGAGATTATTCAGAGAGAGAAACACCGCTTTTGAGAGAGAAAATATTCTTGAGAGATCTTAGTGAGATAGTGTTAATCAGCTTAGGTATTTATTACCTAGAGAGCACACATAGAACACTCCCCTTTACTCCTTGTTACGCATTGATCAAAGCCGAGAGTAGAGCGAGTGTTGGATGAGATAGAGTACCTCTGTCGAATCCCAAGTTAGGAAGCTAGGTTGTAATTCACATTGAATTTCAATACAAGCAAAGTCCTATCTTGTCAATTTAAAACAAAAGCTTCCGCGTTATTAGTTTCTGCATACATTCATTCTTCAAGCAGAGTTGGTCTGAGACTAACACCTCAGACCTACTCGGTCAGCACCCCGATCCTGTCAGTAGGTTTGTAATCACCTTGCATCACCACCTTCCAAACCTTGTAATCTGCGGACATCAACTGAGCTTCCATCTGTTCGCACCACTTGGGATAATTGAATTTCGTCAACCTTGGTGCTTTTACATAATACGAACTCATCCTTCACGATCTACCCAGAAGTGTTAACCTCTATATTGGGTAAACCCACTCTGATACACTTGTAAGTTAGTAACGTATAAAATCAGAAGCCTCAGCACGAGACGACAGAGAGCAGAAACAAGAAACGAAACAAAAAGTGTTTTAGAAGAAAAACTCCGCTACCAATCTTATTATTGATAACTTGAAAACTCTTCACCTGATCTGTTCAACACTTTGAATAATCACTCTCACGTCTAATTCTAGACAAAACGTTGATTACTATCAACAACTCTCTTCTCTCCCAAAGACTATTTTTTACGGTAGAAGCTCTACCTTTTCTGATGTTTTTGCTGTACATTTATACTACTTGGAGGCAGATAACAACCTCCTATATATCTACCAAAAATCTTTATCTAAACTAATATAAATACAAAATACAAGATCCTAAAATATCTCTAATTGTTTCCTAGTATAATGCTGACGTATCTAATTTTACTCCTCCTGATTACTGAGTAAATATTTTTAAGATCTTCTACTCAAAGTTGTTGACTGTAGAGGTTGTTGAGATAATATAGGAAAGCCCATGTTTGGTTGTTGAGATAATATTCTGGTGATTTTGCTACATCAAAAATCTTTAGTAATATACATTTCACTTTGGAGTACTATACCTGCCCTTTTGTATTCTCCGTTGGTCCCTCCCTGGTACGGCATATGTAGATTTGCTTTTGTTTCCATTTGTGTTTACTCCAGGACCTCCTTTCCTCCTCCTTGTGCACATGGCCAGGGTCGTAGTTTTAGGCTCTGAAGGGTGGTGGTTTGGGAATCGGTAGTTGACGACTGTTTGGGGCAGTTTGGGGTTGAAGAAGGTGGGGTTGGGGGAGGGGGGAGGAAGGCAGTTTTTTGGGGTTTTTGTGTGGGTATGGGCCGACGGATTGGTGGGGCGTGGGAGGCTCACGGCGGTTAGCAGGAGGTTGCGGTGGAATATGGGTGGAGAGCATGGTGATTACGTGGGAGAGGAAGGGTTACAGGAAAGGGGGAGCAGAGAGGAGGGAGCACATGATGATTTGTTTTGGTTTGATTGAACTTATCTTATGTGGAGTAGTAATCCTAATCGCCTTCAACAAAGAATTACATTCCTCTGCACCACTCCCTCCCCCCGTCCAGTAATTATCAATCCGACTATCATACAACCGGTTGTACGATGTTTATATACATCCCCGAACATTCTTCACAATTAATTTGAACAATCATCATATAAAGTTGAACAACTTTCACAATAACATATGAAACTTTTACATCAATATGAACAATCAATACAAAAACTTGAACAACGTTTAAATTGAAAATGAACGTTGTACGATGCTCACTGTACAACCGGTTGTACAATAGAATTTGCCGTAATCATCGTCCTACAATCTCATTCGTGCATGATCAACATTCACACAAAGGGGGACATAGTTGAGTACAAAAAGCCAACCGAACCAATTAGTTCTGAGTATATCACAGAACTTAGGTACCTAATGCAAAAATTATTTAAATGACAGACTAGGTACCAACCTTGAATCTCTTAGACCGTAAATGTTCAGGACTATATCGGAAGTGTATGGCTGTCGTCTGGGATTTTCATCTCTGTATAGACTATGCCGACCTAAACTTGTGTTGTAGATATATCTTCCTTGTGCATAATTTCTACCACTCTTGAAAAAACCATCTTAGTTTTTTTAGATAATTCAGGCATAACGCCATTTTATTAAAATGAAAATGTTGGTAATCCAGGTGGATGGATTGGATTGAGCCTCATTAAAACCTCACTAAGTAAAACCCAAAGGAAAAAAATCTAATGAGGAATATGAGTACCCACCACATCCATTACAGCCTAGGAGACAAAACCCCTACACACGTTACAAGAATTACGCACCCAAAGCACAAAGGATGGAGGAAACTACAAATAATCCTTTGGATAATACCCGATGAATCGCTCGCATGATAACGGGAGGTCTTTCCACCACGTTTAGTCCACCTCCAAACTCCTAATTTTATCCTAGTCACCGTTTTAGCATTGAGGGGACTTCTTGCTGAAACAGAGCCTCATTTCTTATTAGTTATTAGCCACACACACATAGTACACCCGTTGATCTCCAAGTGTAGCCTTTCTGCTTAACCGGACCGAGAACCATGTATTATATACCCGCTGCTGTTTGTTGGAACACATACGGCACGTTCCACCAACTAACCAACGTACCTAAATACCCGAAATGGCTGGACAAAGAAAAATTACGTGCTCTAGGCACTCCATGCTGCTACGACACCAGGGGCAAAGGCTCTGACCCAGAGGAATTATGTCGCGCTCGAACAGTATTTCTCTGGTCAGAAGTTTCCTTGTGACTGCTAGCCAGAGAACCAGTTCCACTCTCGGCTCACAAAGACCACGCCAGAGATGTCTGATCTCCACGCCATTATCCCTCCAACATGTAACACTTCCGACGGTAAGATGGATCGGTAGATATTTTTAGTGATGGTCATATTATTCCCATCAAACCATATACACTCATCTGAGATGGTTGTTTCCTTAGGTGAGGACCATCTTTGTCCCAGCTTAGTTCATAGTCAGCAGCTTTTAGACGTGATCCTTCCTGCACATAACATCATCATAAGAACAGCGGATCAATGTATATAAGACTTGCTAAAGAAACTTCAAATGCTAACAGGGTCCAACCAACACCCCCACCCCCCTAAATAGCCCCAGAATTAGCACATACGAATTTTAAATAGTTAAAAGTTCAAGAGGAACCAACTGCACCTTTTGTAGTGAACGTCCACACAAGATCTTCAAAGCGTTGCAGAAATCATCATACTTGTCAAATTGAACCATGATTTAGCAGTACAGACCAGGAACCATATTGAAACCATCTTCATCTGCATCATCATTACCAAGATTATTGTCCTCGGCAACATTAAGGTTCCTATACATCAACAACAATTATCAGTGACAAAACTAAAACTACCCACTTGAAAGGACCCAAAGAACGCATCTTTCTGTATCTGACTGATCACTAGAAAACATTGAAGGTGACTCAAGGAAGCAAAAAGGCAGGAACCCATCAGGTAAGAGGGTACTATTTTAGCAGCACAAATGACGAACATACCATAGAAAGTTCAGTACCACAACAAATATTTAGTACGCACATGTAGATCACTTGCTTTCAGTAGTACCTAATTTTTCCAATTGTTGAGAATATGGTATGTGTAACCAGCATTGATGGTTTAGATGACACTCACGGCTCAGCAAATCACCTTGATGGTTCACCTCTCAAGAGAATTGTATCAGGCTCTTGTTTGGAATTGCCTGAAGAAACATTCCATAATCATTATCACACCAGCATTCCATATCCATCAGCCACTTTGCACCCAACCATAAGAAAGGGGGACCTTTTGTCCTTATGGAACCATAAGAGGTGAATTAATTCTTATCATAAAACGGTAGTGCAAAAAGGAAAAAAAAATTAATGGTGTCTTACAATATACTTTCTCCTGTCATACTAGATTTATCAATGGCGAGAGAGTGACTAGATATCATGACTCAAACTTTGAAATAAACTTAACACCCAAGTCAATGTATTTTGCATGCAAATTACTTGAAATCTCTAGGGATCAGCAGACCTGCAATTTTGAAAAGGAAATTAATATATCTATAGTCCTCCTTCAAGCAATCATGAAATGCCAGCAAATGTAGAAATTTCTTGCAATGAGAACAGAACAACAAAAGTTCAGTTTTGCTTGAGGGAGGACGATGATGCCATATGTTCTACCACTGAGGTGAAGATCTAAAAGGCACCAACACTAATAGAACATAGAAAGAAAAATTTGCATAATGGACGAGCAACAACACCATGTCCATAATTCCATATATCGGAAAATATTGCAGGAAGCGAACAAATACAGCGAACAAATACAGCCAAACCCCGGTGGCTTGGTCGGTTGCGGGGTGGTATCCTTGACCAAAGGTCCTGGGTTCAAAACTCACTACTACCGTATTGCGAGAAAGGTTCATTTAGAACCTCAGTATCGCTCCTAAGCTGAACTTTCAGCCACTTATAAAAAAAAAAAAACAGCGAAATAGTCTTCAGGAAACAAACAAATTCACCAAGTCCATGATTCAAACACTGCATAGTCGCGTCACCAGATGGAATCGAATTCCAATCATAGTTCTTTACGTTCAGTGTCCGTCATATGAGTCTAACTAATCAATTACTTTTAGTTTCATGCTAATGGCGTACCACGTCAGAGACGCTATAAATTCCCGGGACCGGTTATATGACCCCCTCAATGCCCAAAAACGGTTCAATGTTCCAGTAATACCCGAAAACGGGTTTTTTTATGACTTGTACTGAAGCCGATACAAGTCAAAATGTGACCGTTGGGGCTTTGTACTAAAGTCAATAATTCAATTATAAATACTAGTCTCTCTCCCAATATTAGCTACTTCCTTACTACTACCTTGCTACTTTCTAGCTACTTTGTTCTCTGCAAAATCAAAATATGTTGTTCAGTCCACACCCTTACACATTCCACACTCTTCCTCATTTGCTACACATACTTGAGATGGATATCTCATGCACTCTTTATCTGAATGTAGATCTCAAATACAACGCTGATGGTGTATATTTTCATATATCCCATTGGTCGATATTTATCGATTGTCAAATTCCCGAGTTTTCCACATTTCAATACTTCAAAGATCTTGTCAAAATCTTGTCGACTTGGAGTTAAGGGGAGATTATGTTATCACTGGCATGCTTTGCAGAAAGTTGGAGAACAAATTTCCAACTTGTTCTTATCTTCCACTCAAAATCACTAACGATTCTCGGGTGAAGCTGATGATATCAAACTTCATCAAGAATTCAGATTTGCTGAACAATGTGGCTGTGCAAGTTGAATTCAAGCATGTAACTACACCTTATCCGGAGGAAGACAATGAAACCGACGATGATTTTTCCGAGCATCAGCAAGCCGAAGATGAAAATCTCCAGAGTTCGGATGATGATTCTGAGATGGAGCCAGAAGATTTACCAGATGATGATGACATAGTTGATGAAGCTGGGCCCTTCACACCGTACACTCCTTCAGCGCTATTCTCATCGCAGGTGGATCTTGAGGCCATAAGCCAGATACCATCCGACATTGATCGACGTGGTGTGCCGTATTGGAGGCCAGGTCATGAGTTTGTCAAAGGGCAAGAATTTGCTGATAAAAGTGTTCTTGTGACGGCTGTGAAACAGTATCACTTGGAGCGAAATGTAGATTTCATTGCCCCCGAGAATAACAGAAAAATTTACTCCTTAAGGTGCCGACAAGGGTGTAGTTTTAGATTTCGAGCTGCGCTGTTAAAGAATTCATTTGAATGGCGAGTACGGAAATTCAGTCCGCACACATGCGCTCCAGTCCTAGACGAGAGTAATGATCGTTTTTGACTTACAATTTCATAGCTGAAGTCATGATACCAAGGGTCAAAGAGAACCCTGCACTACAAGTGAAGACTGTGATTCAACTTATCCGTTCAGAATATAAAAGGAAGATCAGCTACAAGAAAGCTTGGTTAGGTCGTGCTGAAGCGATAAGAAGGGTCTACGGTGATTGGGAGTAGTCATTTACTGAATTACCCAGGTTTATCCTAAGTATCAAACACTTTATACCTAATTCGTATGTCGACCTAGATTCAACCGTTGTGTTTCAAGATGAAACGCAGACCACTTCTGTTAGGCGGTTTAAGCATTGTTTTTGGGCATTTGGGCCTTGTCTTACTGCTTTCAAGTATATGAAGCCTCTACTGCAAATAGATGCTACCCACTTGTACGGTAAGTACAAGGGTAAATTATTCGTCGTTGTCGCTCAGGATGGTAATAGCAAGATAATACCAATGGCCTTCGGTATTTTGCTAGCGAGTCAAGGGATGACTGGAAATATTTTCTTGACCGGGTTCGTAACATAGTCATTGGACCTAGGAATGATGTGGCAGTGATTACGGATCGGGCCGCAACTATAATGTCAATCATGAGGGAAGAACCATACTGGCTTCCTCCTTCTGCCCCATTTTGTAGTGTATCCGTCATATTACCTCAAACTTTCAGACAAGATTTGGAAACAAGGAGTGAGAAAAAGTACCTCATCAACACAGGTAACTGCTAAAGATTGTGTGTTGTTGTCTTTTCTGGTATTAGGTAGGTATCTAATATGATGATATTACTTGTCCAGGTTATTATTTCAGAAGGGATGCAATTCAGGACCGATTAAATCACTTACTTGCTCTGCACACCTCTATTGCTCCTTTTTTCAATGAGCTCCCCCTCGAGAAATGGTCACGTGCGTATGATGATGGAAAGAGGTGGGGTCATATGACAACTAACTTGGTAGAGTGCATAAATGGGGTGCTGAAGAGGGTCCGTCTTCTACCGATAACGGCTATTGTTGAAAGCACTTTGTACAAGTTAATTGACTACTTTCTAGATAACTTAGAGACCTACACCGCACAAAGGAATAGTGGGTCATTTTTTACCAAGCACCTGTTAGCCAAAGCATCTGGGAACCAAACACTTGCCAACTACCACCAGGTGGATGTTGTCGATACTATGGATTTGGTGTTTGAGGTGGTTGACAATGGGGATGCAAACCTACGACGAGAAAAAGGTAAATTTACTATGCGAATCAACTCAAGGCAGTGTGAATGCGGTGAATGACAGGCATTTAAGTATCCATGCTCACATGTCATGGCCGTGTGCTCTTCTAGCACCCTGGATTGGAGGAATAATGTTCATCAAGTGTACAGACTTGAAACGATGATGCAGGCTTACAGCGAAAACAAGTTTGTGCCACTAGGAAATCAAGGGAAGTGGCCTATATATGGTGGACTTGCTATTGTTCCAGATCCAGCTATGATGCGCAACGTCAGAGGCCGGCCCACATTCTCCCGCATTCACAATGAAATGGATGAGAATTATGAGCGTGAAACAAGACATTGTGGCCTATGTCGGCAACGCGGTCATGTGAGGACGAGATGCCCGAATGCAAGTTATAGTTAATTCGCTTGTATGGTTATCAATTATGCTCCTGCTTGGACAGATCGTGCCTTTAGCAAGCACACCAAAAATGTAATTTATGCATTGTCTGTTGTAGTGAATTATGTAATGAATTATCATATTAGAATTAATCCTTATGTTTAAAATCCTTATCTTGGGAATCTGTCAGATGTTGAAGAAGTGTAACGTTGAAAAACTTTAGGCTTGATTTGAATATTAGGAGTAGTTCTTAGATAGAGGTGCTTATTTTAGATGCGGTTAAGCTCGTTATAGTGAGCTGGTAGCTTTTTGAGCATGACAGTTTTTTTGCAAGGAATATTTTGACGGTAGGAAGTGTTGGCTTGACTGGTGTTGTTTTGTGCAGTGCAGTTTGTAATATCTAATCGAAACATGTTTCGTATCATGTTAGAGTTTTGGTACCAACAGTTGTTTAACAAAGATGCACACAATGGCGAGTATATCGAACTATTTAATAATATAGAATTGTTATTCCAAACAATGACGTCCATCATTGTTTTTTACATATACGCACACCAAGAAAAAACAAATATAGTGTTACACAAGGACATAGGTAGAGTTATTTATTTTTTATTACGTGCTTGTTGTAGGCATGACCGCCCCTAGGAGGAGCCACCTATTAGATCTCTTGATATCTTAACATTGAATGTCCCTGCATCATCCACCTTCGTACTAACCATCATGTTCGCTGTCATTTGAGTCGTAATCTTCATTGTACTCTTCTGGCAAAGCTATGCCCGTTGGTGGTAACTGTGATGGATTATCTTCCATGAATGTAATGACGACATAGAGTTCTACTCTAGTATACAATTGTTGATTGAACATGAAACGTTCAATCATTTGTTAAATGTCAGTATCTCCTTTTACCTGTAAAGGCCCTCATAAGGGGCGCGGCTGGGAGCGCAGTAGTAATCGATGAAGTATTGATTCGACCACACAATAGTAACTGTAGCGCTCTTTCAATATAGTCTTGACAACATTCTCAAACTCAGCGAATGTAATATCCATGTCGATCTCGAAATCGACATGGACAGTTTCATATGTTCTGGCAAAATACAAACCTGAATCGTTGGTAATTGGCTCAATGTCAAGCAAGATAGTGCAGGGGATCTCCATTGATGAAATGGTTTTGGGTTGTTATTTGTGAAGTGGAAAGGAAAACGCATGTTGTATTTATAGGCGGAGCAGGGGATAAGGTGGTACGTAAGGGAGACGGGAAATCACGACCATAAGGAGTGGGAATGGCATCGAAATCCACTAACCGGGAGGGGGGAATCTTATCTGTAGAATCATATGCAATAGCATCTTCATCTAATGGTTCAACAAATGCCAGCGAGGGATTGGATGAGGGGAATTAAATATGTGTATGTAGAGTACTACGTTACAACATCTTTTAAACATACTAGATCCATTAGATTTCAACAAGTGTTTTACAATATAACTGACAAGGTTTGGATAACGTTGGAAGCAAATGTCTGTGTGTTGCGATTAAGCTCGTTGGAAGCAAGGTTTGGATAAATTACAATATAGTTGACAAAGTGGCTAACATAAAAATAAATTGAATTACAAAAACTACATTGTTGTTTCACGATAAATTACACAATAACGAGTAACCTAATTGTTTCCTAACCTTTGTCTCTCAATTCGTTGTCCTATTATATTACGTCGCATCTCATAAATTGACTTTTGCATTTGGAAATCATCATCATCTGGCTCAATAGGATCGTAGATAACTAGTAATGGAATATGTTCCATGAAATCATTGTACTCCATATAAGTTTCCATCATCCAGAGAACAGATGCATCAGTTCGTATGTGTATGAAATTCCACTCGTAGTCACCTTCCAGCCCCAAATACACCATTGTCGCTATGTTTATTCCGCCAAGGAGTGAGCATAAAGCACAGACTACTCGTCGTTGTAGTTCACGTAGATTGTTAGGATATGGCATATTTATTTGTATTCGACTATGGCCCATCCTTCGATCAAACTGAGCACCATGGGGGCCGAAAGTAGCCACATAGTTAACATGCAAACTAAAAGGAAACTCCATTTGATGTTGGGAGCAAAGTGTGGTGAAATATATGAAGAACCCAAGAAAGAAGTACAAAATGTTTGATAACAGGATGTAAGGAATGAATACGCTGGAGACCCATACCATCTTTTATAATACAAGAGTAACGGTCACTGACACACCCAACGGCTAATTCAATGGCTAGTGCAACGGCTAGCTCAAGTTAGAAAAAAACTGCGTGTTTGTGCTACGTTTGGCATATTATTAGAAGTACCAAATGACATCCGTTGATCATGTAAATTTGTGTAAGTGTAGTACTACATGCACACAACATTGTTGCAAAAAAATTGGATCGATCCAAGTTCAGAAAGTGCTCCAAAAAATGCCCAAAGTGCCCAACATAGCACGGTTATTAAATTAGAAAAACTGCGTGCTGGTGCTACGTCTGGCATATTGTTAGAAGTACTAAATAACATTCGTTGGTCATGTAATTTTGTGTACGTGTAATACTACATGCCCACAACATTGTTGCAAAAAATTGGATCGATCCAAGTTCAGCAAGTGCTCCAAACAAATGCCCAAAGTGCCCAACATGCACCATAATTAAGTTAGTAAAAACTGCATGCTGGTGCTACGTTTGGCATATTGTTAGGAGTACCAAATGGCATCCGTTGGTCATGTAAATTTGTGTACGTGTAGTACTACATGCCCACAACATTGTTGCAAAAAATTGGATCAATACTTAGCGTCATTATATTAAAACTATGATTTAATGTAACTAATTATTCTACAACTAATAATAATGATAGAAAAGATAACTTTTTATTTAACTACATCAAATAACTAAATAAACTACTAATGTTAATTCTTAACCTTTTAGAACATATATACATTAATAGTGTAATAAAAATAAATTAATAAATACTAACCGGGTCGTCAGAGGCGTATGCAGCAGATATGTGAGTCGTTGCAGACTGAAAGGCCGCGACTCCAGTGGACCTTGTTCACCCATCTGATATTTGTCTGCCATATTGCTCTACAAAAAAGAGGATTTTAAAGGAGTGTAAATGAGAGGACATGAGAGGATTTTAGAAGGATTTGGAGAAGTTTGAAAAAAAATGAAGCTTCTGTCCAAATGAGACAACACGATGCATTGTTTATAGGGTCTTTGTACTGAAGTCGATAATTCAATTATCGGCTTCTAGATGCCGATAATTGAATTATCGGCTTCTGTACAAAGCCCCAACGGTCACATTTTGACTTGTACTGAAGCCGATAATTCAATTATCGGCATCTAGAAGCCGATAATTGAATTATCGGCTTCAGTACAAGTCATAAAAAAACCCATTTTCGGGTATTACTGGAACATTGAACCATTTTGGGCATTGAGGGGGCCATCTAACCGGTCCAGGGAATTTTTCCACGTAGAGACTACGGATGGTTCAAGGTTACGCAACACTATCTCAGATGCATTAATGGAGTTCAAACCCTAATTATTTAGATTTGGGATATAGGGTTTGAAAAAGTACCTGATTGAGAAGGCAAATGAATGTCATATATAAGGTAACCATCTTCTGCTTCTGAAAGCATTCGAACCTTGGCAACACATTCCCGTTTAGAAAAAAATAAGGAGGGAGAGCGCAACCTTGATTTTTTTAAGTTGATTGAGAAAAAAAGCAACATTGAAGCCAGGTGCCACACCCGTGACCTTGGCAACACGTTCCCACTTTGAATTTGGAATTCACAGGTTTGGGGAAGATAGAGGAAATGATGCTAAAAGAGAGAAAAACAAATCTAATTTGATGCATGCATGAATAAAATTTACGTACAAAGTTAGAGGGCCGGAGGAGAGGTCTTGAGAGGATGAAGTCGACAAGCTCCCTTTCCGTTCTAGAATTTCTGATTTTGTCCTTTCTTGAGTCTCTCATCTGAGATTTTGCTGGAGGACACATCTCGTGTCAGCCGGTGGTGATCTCCTCATTTTCCAATCTTTCCCCTTCAGTAGTACTTTTCCCTTTTCTCTTTTGTGTTTTGACATTTGAATTGGTCGTTAGCGTGGATTATGGAGGTTCGGAAGAAATCGCCCAATCCTCGAAGAAACAGCGGAACGCTGGTAGTTTTAGCGAGGCCATAGTTCCTCAACAGATACAAGCCTCGAATTCGCTGGAGAGAAATTTCAAGGAAGTGATGATGGGCGAGTTTAGCACAGACAACCAATGAAATACCCCAAACTTAAACATAGTGATTAAAATTATCCTAATAGGTATTTAAGGGCCTAATTGTGCCTAAGTAATTTTGGTGAGGAAAAGTAAATCCAAAAGAAATGAGAAATACCTAAAAAGCGAAAAACGCTAAATAAGCGTTAAATAACCGCAGGAGGTATGAGACCTCGGTTAGCATATTATATGGATTCCTAAGGCTTAATAAGGCCAAAATAATATATGGGAACAACTCCTGAAGAAAACGGATCCAAATAATGTATTAAAACGCTAATAGAGCTTTAGCACACATTTTTCGAGGAAACCCAAAACGTGACTTTAAGTGATCAAACGAACCCGTAAAAATTATAAATCATTAAATAAAAATAATTAAGCATTAATGGAAGCTTAATAACCAATAAAATTAAAGAAACAAGAAAATTCCGGAAAACGGGCCCGGTTAGTGAATAGTGCTAAACCGGGTAAATTAACGAGCGTTTTCTGTAAAAGACGAAAAATGCTCCAGCTCTTGTGTACATAGGGGACCGGTTTTAATTAAATAAAGCTGTCCTCTCACATGACTAGTTAGCTACTAAAATAAGTCAAAAAGCAAAAGTAGGATAAAGTACAAAAAGTAAAACAAATACTCTCTTTCCTCACCTTTTCTTCTCTCTCTCCTATTCTTTCTTTTTCCCACCGTGAGTACTCCTTCCCTCCTGTTTCCTCTCTTCTTCTTTCTCTGATTATGGGCGATTTTGGAGCTCCTCACCAGCCTCCAATGGCAGCCCTCACTTCCTCCCTTGTACAAGCTTCATCTAAGCTCCAAATATAAAATAAATTACATATTGCTTCCTCTCTCCAAGCTCTATCTTTCCATCTTCTCAAAATAAAAAATGAGGAAGTTCATCTCCATGGGTTTTCCCCATTCAAAGAGAAAATGGCATCAAAGTAAAGCTTGGAGTCTCCTCTCTCCATTAAGGTAAAAATCTACATGAAAAACTCATGTTTCCTTCATCTTCCTTTGTAACCGATTTTTACCCCTTTTGTAATACTCTATTTTTCTCTTTCTTTTGAGCATAATTCCAACCTTGCAATGGTGGTGGAATCACCTTCTTGAATCCATGGCTAAAACGCCTCTTAAAACACTCCAAAGGTAAACCCTAGAATTTTGTGTTTTAAGCATTTTAATGAATTAGTGTTAATCTAAGGGTTAGTATTTTAATTTCACTTGTTTTGTGTTCTTTAAGTGATAGGAATGGAGTTTGGCAGCTCCTGTAATACCCCGGATCTAAAAATGGTGATTAAATTACTCTAATAAAATTATTAAGGGCCTAATGGTGCCTAAAGAGTATTGGTAAAAAGAATAAAACCAAAAGAAAAGAGAAAACGCTTGAAAAGCGAAAAACGCTAAAATGCGCGTTAAATGAGTGTAAGAGATATATGATCTCGAGAGGGTCTGAGATGGATTCCTAAGGCTTAGTTAGGCCTAATTAGTATACGGGAATGATTCCCGAAGAAAACGAATCCAAATAATGGGTTAAAACGATAACGGAGTTTTAAAACACGTTTTTCGAGAAAACCCGAAAACGTGACTTTAAGTGGTTAAATGGACCCGTAAAAATTATAGTTGATTATATAACTATAATTAAGTATTAATGGAAGCTTAATAGCCATTAAAAATAAAGAAACGAGAAAAATCCGAAAAACGGGCCCGGTTAGTGAATAGTGCCAAACCGGGTAAAATAACGAGCGTTTTCTGTCAGAAACTGAAAAACGCTCTAGCTTAATTAGCTAGTGGGGGCCGGTTTTATTAGAGTAGCAGCCTCCCCCTCTCTTGTTTATTAGTTAGAAAATAAAGAAAGTAAAGTAAAAGCAAAAAGTAAATAGTACAAACCCACTTAATCTCTCTCTTGCTCCTCATTCTTTCTCTCACATTTTCTTTTCCCACTTCCCACCTGAGCTCTTCTTCCTCTCTGAAGCTCCATGGCGATTTGCAAGAGCCACCATCAGCTCTTCTTCTTCTTCTTCTACAAGGTTCAAATCAACACCAAATTGCAAAATAATTTCACCATTGGATTCCTCTCAACTTGGGGAACATTTCCCTCCCTTCAAAATCCAAAAAGCTCACACTTGACCTCCATGGAAAAATCTGGAAATTGAAGGTTGAAGGTGCCGTTTGGTTCTAAAACCACTCCTTGGTTCCTTAAGGTAAGCAAGTTCAAAATCTCCATTGTCTAGCTTCCTTTGATTTTTGGAAAGTTCCAACGTGAGTTCCTTCTCCATCCTTGCTTCAGCCGGTTTCACTTGCCTTTGTGGAGTGCTGGAACTTCACCCTTTTGATTGCCAAGCTATCCTTTTGGGTGTTTTAAGGTAATGCCTAAGCTAAGCTTTGAAAACTAGCTCTTGAAAATTCTAGGGTTAGTGAGGGATGTGTGAATTAACTAGCTTATTGTGTATGGCATGGGAATGCGATTGTAGTTAGCAATCTAAACCCATTGGTGGGTGTGGAAACAAGAAGAGAAGGAAAGAACAAGAGAAGGAAGAAGAAGGGAAGAGAAAACAGAAAACTAACAAGGTATTGAACTTACCTTGAGTTGGTTTGTCTATGTAAAACACATTTTTTTGAACATAAGTAATGACCTTGAATTAGAGTAGTAATGATGCTACAATATTGTTAGTTGAGTGTGAATGTTTAATGTGGTTTAAGTGTGCAAACAAGCCTAGGGAACTAAGCTAGGCATATGTGTGAACCATGGGAATTTGGTGTGATTATTAATGCCTAAACCAAACAGGTGTGAGAAGTGTTGTGAGCTGTTTTAGTGTGGTGATAATGCTTAGGAAAGCAAGTAAGTGCTGTCAAAATTCACCTAGGAATGGATAGTCTTGAGTGTTTTATGTTAAGGAAGAAACTAGGTGAGTTAAGAGATTTAGGTGGTTGGTTAATGGTTAGAAAACCAAACTTTGAAGGAGAGTGTGTTAGGAGTAAAAATAATGCCATGTGAATGCTTGGAATGGCATCAGTAAGTGAGGTTAGAATGGTTTAAAGAAGAAACCAAATCTGTTACAAGTCTAGTAGAAAACAAGAGAAAAACTAGTTATGGAATATAAGTGATTTTGAGTAAGAATTTGGGTAAGGGTTTAACCCATGATTTGAAGAGGTTTGGAGCATGTTTAAAGGTGGTTAAACATGTGGAAAGTTTATGGAAAGATTAAGGGTGGTTTAAGGATTGATTTGGAGTGGAAAAATCAAGTTTGGAGCAGGTTTTAGCAGGGTCCGGGACTTGGTCCTTGGACAAAGTCCCGGACCACACTTAAAAAACGGTCGAGAGTTGCAGCACACCCCTGGTCCGGGACTATACTCCAGGACAAGGTCCCGGACCACAGTCTAAAATCAGCCGAGAGTTAGAAAAACAATTGGTCCGGGACCTTAGGTAAGGACCAAGTCCCGGACCACCCCCAGAAACCTACAGAGAGTGTTTTTAAGGGTTTAAATGATGGGGGTTTGAATGTTAATGATGTTATAAGATGTTAAGGCCTTGTTTGGTGACATGTAAAGGCCCTAGGAAGTGTAAGAAAGTGTTGGAAGTGATTGAGAAGTGAGAACTTTAATTAACAAGAGTAAAACCGAGATAACGGGATGACGGGTTAAGTACGGGAGTAGCATTTAATTATGTTCCGTATGATCTTAGTATTAACAATAATGTTTGAAACATTATCAGAGAGTCGTGCGTGACCCGAGCATGGTGAGATGCCACGGTAAAGTAAAACCCCGGTGAAAGGTATGATTTTCTCATGCCCGTATGCTAACCGAGTTACTCTGATTTGTGTGTTTGTGTGCCGGCTTAATCAAGATTAAAGCATGAAAATAATCCCTTGTTTGATATGCATGCATTGTTGTATGTTGTATGAGCTAACATACTTGTATGCCGGTGTGGTCTAACGTAGTGCATAGACCGACTCTTAGTGAGTAATGATTGACTAGAAACCCGTTGAACGGGTAGTCACATAACCAATGGAAGTATGCAAACACACAATAAACTATCGATTTAAGTGTAATGATAACGCAAACATATAAACTCCCTAGAATGTGAGGAGATGTACGGGTGAGTAAATACCGATAACGGTTAGGAAACCTTATTGCAACAATCCACGAAATAAATATGAGTGGAGGGATAAACGAACCTCCATCGAGAGGATCGAAGTTAGTCCAATAATGTAAACATATAAGAAAGGTAAAAGAGACCTAAGGGACTATGTGACTCCCTTGAGATACGGTCGACCTCTTATATGAGGATTTTACCCGGTATAAGAAAATATCCGAATGTATAAGCATATGATTGTGAGGGTAACCCTTAAACCTAAGATTACCCGAATTTAAGGAAAGTTCCCAAAGTCATTAGAAACATCGAGAATGATGCTTCTTGACTAATATACATGATATTATTATAACTCCGAGAGAGGAGTGTATGGGAACGAGAGTAGTCCGAGAGTAGTCGGACCTAAGTAAAAGAGATAGGAACTAAGAGAGAGTTCCGTGAGCTAGTTGAACCTTCCCACCATGCTAGACCCAGAGTAGGGTCGAAACGGGGAAGTAAGACTATGCTAGAGAGCCATGAGTTTTGGCTTAAGTATGTAATAAGAGTAACAAGAGCGACGTAGGAGACCTGTAGTGTCTCGAGAATCTACAAGAGCTTGAGTATGAAAAACCCAAGAGTGTGGGTGAGATAATGAGTATAAATAACCCGAGAGAAAGGGGTGAGTATATGTATGAGTACCCGAAAGAATGGGTAAGTATAAGAATGAGTAGCCCAAGAGAGTGGGTGTGTATACGAATAAGTAACCCGAGAGAGCGGGTGAGGTATTGAATAAGTAAACAAGGCATAGTGAGGAATTACCCTCAATGCCTAAGAGTAACCAGTTACCACTAACAACATTGTTATGTTAGTTAGGAATCGTGTACCGTGATTGGATGTAGATTCCTTGTGTGATATACATATATATTGTATTGCCAAGATGCATGTTGTTTGATTAAAATGAACTCCATGTATATCCGACCCAAAGTAGTCGGCGTACCGCGGTTAGCACGCGGTATATGCGAATTTCATATCAGCGTAAGCTGACCCCCTAGGGGGAACGTTTTAGTGTGCAGGTACTTGAAGCTGACCACCGTTCGAGAGAGTAGGACGGGGACGGCTGTGAGCATGGGTAGTTAGATTGTAATTACTTATGCGTTTGAATGAGGTGTAAGTCCGAGTATGTTATCGGCATCCGTATATTGTAGACTCGGTATAGTAGAGATATGAATTGAGTATTGTATTTGTATGGAGTACTCGGTTGTTCCAGTTCAAGACCGTTACGGTATGTAAGAAAGGCCTGGTTAGCCACATGGGTGGCTAACGGCGTTGTTTCACCCCTCGTTGTAAATTAGAGTTCCGCTGTGCGAGTAAGAGTAATTAGAGAAGGTCTAAGAGGTAATGATGAGATTAACGGTTGGGGTGTTACAAAAATGGTATCAGAGCGAAGTATCGCTCTGATGACTGGAAATACCGAGCTTAGGAAATACCGAGTTAGGATATAGAGACTTAGGGCTAAGGGTTGAGTGGTAGCGTGAGAGATGCGCTAGTTAGGAACTTCCAGTATGATCTGGATACCTACAATACCAAACCCGCCCTCCACAACCCCCGCATTAAAAGCTTGGGAAAGAACGCCAGAGAGACGGGGAAACCTAATCTGGCAGTTACTAAATATTTCACCAACAGAACTAGAACATGTCATGCGGTAGATCCCGAGAACCGGGAATCCCGGAGACGGATCCCGCTGGAATGACAATAACCGACATAACGGCGAGAGATCGAGAAATCCTAATCCAAGGAGACCGAATCTGTGGCAACTTGGGGCGACATGCTTAGCAGTCGCGAGAACCTAGCTGGCCGAGCAGCAGCAAGAAGAAAGCACCAACCGTGCAACAAGGCGGACACATGAGAAATAACGAGAACCGGGACACATGTCTACGGACCGCCATGATATGTAATACCACTAATGGTATATTAACTGATGAGAACCTAGTTGAGAGTAGGTACACCCACCCTGCCACACCCGAAGAAGTTCAATACTTCACTGATATAGCTTAGACAGCTTCGAGCATAACTACGGGATATACCCGAATAGGACTACAAAGTAGTGCCTACGTGAGTTAAACCTCGGTAACCACAGTAAAGACGTGGGAACGAGCAACGAGGTAAAGCATAAAAAATTAAAGTAATTAAGGAACCCGAGAGTGGAGGAACACCTAAATGAACGACAGTCATGTCAAGATGAGTGAGAAGCAGCTAAGGAGTAGTTATCCAACTAAAGGATCAAGGAAGAGCGACAAGGCTACCAAATATAACGTGAACGATACCGTGACGGTATGAGATCCTAAAAACCGCCTGTACTGCGCACTTGCCACGGCAAGTGCAGTAAAAACGGACTATTAAGAGGAGCTTTGACAAGCGACCAGTACTTAGCAAGTACAAAATGGCGCGAGAAGCCAATATGGCAAGACAACCCTAAGAAATTCTGAAATGAAACTTCGGAAAGGCCTGACAGCTGCCCACTTTTATGAGGAGCATACCGGTCGGCGAGAAGCTAGACCTGGTAAGAAGCAACCGGCAAGGGAATGCCATGAAGATTTTATTTCTAAACTCAAAATTTTCTTTAAAAACGCAAGTTTTCCAAAAAACCCTAAGTTTAAAACCAAACCAGTGAACCACGATAAGTTATTAGGACATATAAGAGGAGTTGGCAACAGAATACTTCACTTAGGCGTGACCGACACTACAAGTGTACACAAACGAGACATGGAACGACCGCACTCCAAAGGAGCTTGCGGGCCTGACAGACCATTATGAGTTAGTCGGGTAAGTGGTAACGTATCAATAAGATACTCCATGTATGTATACAAGTAGAGTACGGTACACGGGAAGTAGCCCACTCCATACTACGGACGAAAGAGCCAATTCAAACCAAGACAGTTGGACACCTCGAATGATCGAAGAACAAAGGAAGCTTACCAAATTAAGGAGTCTAGAATCCAGTAAGTGACGGACCTAAGGATATAGCGTTAATAAGTGCGAGAAGCACAGAGTATTAAGTACAGACATTGGAAATGTCTCAGGAAATACCTAATAACTGGGTGAATACCAGTGTAAATAATACGGCGAATGCCTAAATGAACTTATTAATGTACGATAAACGGGATAGAATTCCCACTTTACCTCACTGAAGAGAATAATGACCTGACCAGAAGGTATTAGAAGGTACCAAGGATCTACCCAATAATGGGAGACATTACAACCCTAAACGGGATAGTCAAGGACATAGCCGCAAGGCGAAGTCACAACTGAACATAACCATGAGTACAAGCCAGATGTAATGGCATTACTCAGTAACACCCAGGAGCAATCCGAGAAGGGTGCCGGAGTCAACAGTAGTTGAACGAAACATCGTGTTGAGAACACAAGTGTTAAGCAAACACTCGGGTAGAACCCGAAGGGATCCCTGTAACACGGGATACCCTAAATTGCCAGAGGGCATGAATAATATAGTAAAAAAAGGGCCTTCCATGCGGAAGAGTGTGAGACAACCATATCAAAAGCCCAGTAATACCTCCAAACCATTTAATGGTATACGGAGAAGGAAACCTATAAACAGCCGCATGGAGCATGGCGAGGCAATGTGGCTTATACAAAACCAACTACAACTTGTAGATAAACGTTGTAAACCTATGCATAGAAGGCATAAGAGGAACAGTGGAGAATGAACCACTACCTTAGAGTGGGGATACCACTTGTTATTATGGGGCCTATGGAGCGGCATTTGCGTGAATCCTCCAGAGAAAGGCTACCACCTAGTATGTAATGTGAAACCGCTAGAGCGGTGTAGTAAAACTTGAGCATGTGTATATTGCCAATGAGTATATGAACTATAGTAGAGTGTAAAGAGGAACCTTGATGGCAGTACAAGGAAACCGAAGAGTAATCGGATGAGTAGTGAACACTGTATGTGTAATATGAACTGCAGAGTAAGCAGTGCGCAAGCGCGCAGAGAGATTTAAAGTAACGTATTATTGAGCCAAGTGAATGGCAAGCCATAGTATAAATGGCGGGAGTACATGAGCGGAAGCTAAAGTAGTAGCGGATGCCATGTAAACAAATGTTGTAACGAGTAGAACAAGGTACGCAGTAAGCGACCATTGTAAGAGTTATTCGGATAGTGATAGAGTTGATGAGAAATGTGGTAAAGGAGACATGTTCATTCCTATCTCATGAGAGATTTACTGTCAAGGGTTTACGCTTCTGCACTCTGTATGACTGAGTGTTTTGGTATTGCACTTGTGTGCGGTAATGATCAAGTGGGAGAGCCAGGAATTGAGAAATGTCAACGAAGCCTGTTGAGTGAGAATCTAGAGAGATAACCGTGCGGCCATTGGCCAAAGATGCACAAAGAACGTGGGCAGTAACCCACAGGGCCCAGGATCGATATGTGGAAAAATGCAGAGTAGTATGAATGAAGAACTCTGGTACAGAACCAAGAAACAAACATAATCCATGAGCCACTATTAAACGAGGAAGCACTACATGCTAAGTAGTAGCTTGACCTCAACCGACAACAAGTCGGGAAAAATAAGTGAATAATCACAAAGGTATACAGTGTTATACGAATAGATTCCAGAGAACTGGAGAGACAATCTAAATTCATCGAATTCGCATACGGTAAGAGATACCAAGCGACGATTGAAATACATTGAGAATACCAAAGAGCGAATTAAGCTCTAGTTATCAGGTCACGCAGCAGAAGCTTGTGGACCGTGATTCAGGGTTAAGTATACCTATGTCATAAACCCCTTGAAGCCTTAGAGGCTAGAACCGAACCCGGTTATGAGTTAATTAACCGTACTGAAGTTAAAACACTTCATAATACTCGAATTAATGAACCAATGTTCAGTGATAACATATGGTTGGTTACGCGGGCGTAACCCCTTTTAAGGGGGGTAGGGCGAGAAACCGCTTAGAGTATGTTTTACGTATTGGTGCGTAAACTACTATGTGCATAGCACAAAAAGAAATTGTTTTGATGATTGGAACTTATGTTACATAAACATAGGTACCCATTCATTGTGTAATAATGAGTATGTGCATGAGAGATGCAAGTAACGAATGTAATATTTATGAAAAGAGGAGTAGAGAGACTCCTAGGGAATGAGAATCCCTATAGTATATGTCTAGTGAGATTAGACATGAGTTATGATGAGTATGAATCGGCATGAAACCGATGTGTAACCTAAGAGGGAGTGAGTTCCCTAGGTGATTTTATTTGAGAATGATAGATGGAGTGAGTTCCATCCTTTGGAGTTGTATGTTATGTGTTTTAAATTGAGCAACAATTTGAGTAAATGAAGCCATAAGTATGGAATACCTAGGTAAAGTAGTGAAGCAATGAGAATGACAAATGACCTAAGTACTAGGAACTAGAGATTAATTGAAACGAATTGTTTCGTGAATATGACTAGAAAGAGTAAAAGATAGAAAACAAAAATGTTTGACTATCTGATTGTTTGAAACTGACGTGGGAGGTGGAACTTGATCTGCTAGCGATCAAGGGAAACCGAACACAAATTGGGGTGGAAGGATAGTTCAACACTGATGCTGATCACATCAGGGTTAGATGATTCCTGAAGCTCCCTATAGTGGTCACAAGTAATCACGCTAAGAAAGATACAGCTACCATAAATCTGATTTGGAGTTGTGTGATGTTTTAAAAAGAATTTTCAAACAGATTTTGAAAAAGAATTTCCTTCAAGTATGAAGATGGAAATGAAACTGGTTTTGAAACCGCTATCACCCGCCGATGGCTGAGCCTTAAGTCTTGATGACCGGTAGAACGGTGGGCGTGTATTAGTTTTGAAACCATTGCACCGTACGTGCGGCGGTCCTAAGTGACCGGTTGGGGCGGTGTCAGTGTGTGATTTTTCCAAAGGCAGCGGGACGGGGAGAGTACCCTGAGATGTTCCTGTGTTGAGTGAGTCAACCAGAGTGCCTGAGGATATGTATATGTGTAACGTTTTGATCAGAACCGAAGGGACCGTGGGCCAGAGAGAGTAAGTGCCCATTTGTCATGAAACGGCCGTGAACCAGAAAGAGTAAGTGTTCAACGTGACCGGTACCTGAGGGATCAGTAGTATATCACTCAACATGGATTCGAGGACTGTAGTGCCTTCTTGTCTTCGGACCGATTCCATGGAGAGAGAAAAAGAGTATTTTTGATTGCTATACATGCTGTGATATGTGTGTGGTATGTGTAGTATGAAATGAGACTGACTTGTGGAGTCAGTAGGTTATACATGTACTATAACCTTGGCATGAACGCCATGAGAGTAACCATCTAGATTCATCAACTTTGAGGACAAAGTTCCTAAGGGGGGTAGATTGTAATACCCCGGATCTAAAAATGGCGATTAAATTACTCTAAAATTATTAAGGCCTAATGGTGCCTAAAGAGTATTGGTAAAAAGAATAAAACCAAAAGAAAAGAGAAAACGCTTGAAAAGCGAAAAACGCTAAAATGCGCGTTAAATGAGTATAAGAGATATATGATCTCGAGAGGGTCCGAGATGGATTCCTAAGGCTTAGTTAGGCCTAATAGTATACGGGAATGATTCCCGAAGAAAACGATCCAAATAATGGATTAAAACGATAACGGAGTTTTAAAGCACGTTTTTCGAGAAAACCCGAAAACGTGACTTTAAGTGGTCAAATGGACCCGTAAAAATTATAGTTGATTATATAACTATAATTAAGTATTAATGGAAGCTTAATAGCCATTAAAAATAAAGAAACGAGAAAAATCCGAAAAACGGGCCCGGTTAGTGAATAGTGCCAAACCGGGTAAAATAACGAGCGTTTTCTGTCAGAAACTGAAAAACGCTCTAGCTTAATTAGCTAGTGGGGGCCGGTTTTATTAGAGTAGCAGCCTCCCCCTCTCTTGTTTATTAGTTAGAAAATAAAGAAAGAAAAGTAAAAGCAAAAAGTAAATAGTACAAACCCACTTAATCTCTCTCTTGCTCCTCATTCTTTCTCTCACGTTTTCTTTTCCCACTTCCCACCTGAGCTCTCTTCTTCCTCTCTGAAGCTCCATGGCGATTTGCAAGAGCCACCATCAGCTCTCTTCTTCTTCTTCTTCTACAAGGTTCAAATCAACACCAAATTGCAAAATAATTTCACCATTGGATTCCTCTCAACTTGGGGAACATTTCCCTCCCTTCAAAATCCAAAAAGCTCACACTTGACCTCCATGGAAAAATCTGGAAATTGAAGGTTGAAGGTGCCGTTTGGTTCTAAAACCACTCCTTGGTTCCTTAAGGTAAGAAGCAAGTTCAAAATCTCCATTGTCTAGCTTCCTTTGATTTTTGGAAAATTCCAACGTGAGTTCCTTCTCCATCCTTGCTTCAGCCGGTTTCACTTGCCTTTGTGGAGTGCTGGAACTTCACCCTTTTGATTGCCAAGCTATCCTTTTGGGTGTTCTAAGGTAATGCCTAAGCTAAGCTTTGAAAACTAGCTCTTGAAAATTCTAGGGTTAGTGAGGGATGTGTGAATTAACTAGCTTATTGTGTATGGCATGGGAATGTGATTGTAGTTAGCAATCTAAACCCATTGGTGGGTGTGGAAACAAGAAGAGAAGGAAAGAACAAGAGAAGGAAGAAGAAGGGAAGAGAAAACAGAAAACTAACAAGGTATTGAACTTACCTTGAGTTGGTTTTGTCTATGTAAAACACATTTTTGAACATAAGTAATGACCTTGAATTAGAGTAGTAATGATGCTACAATATTGTTAGTTGAGTGTGAATGTTTAATGTGGTTTAAGTGTGCAAACAAGCCTAGGAAACTAAGCTAGGCATATGTGTGAACCATGGGAATTTGGTGTGATTATTAATGCCTAAACCAAACAGGTGTGAGAAGTGTTGTGAGCTGTTTTAGTGTGGTGATAATGCTTAGGAAAGCAAGTAAGTGCTGTCAAAATTCACCTAGGAGTGGATAGTCTTGAGTGTTTTATGTTAAGGAAGAAACTAGGTGAGTTAAGAGATTTAGGTGGTTGGTTAATGGTTAGAAAACCAAACTTTGAAGGAGAGTGTGTTAGGAGTAAAAATAATGCCATGTGAATGCTTGGAATGGCATCAGTAAGTGAGGTTAGAATGGTTTAAAGAAGAAACCAAATCTGTTACAAGTCTAGTAGAAAACAAGAGAAAAACTAGTTATGGAATATAAGTGATTTTGAGTAAGAATTTGGGTAAGGGTTTAACCCATGATTTGAAGAGGTTTGGAGCATGTTTAAAGGTGGTTAAACATGTGGAAAGTTTATGGAAAGATTAAGGGTGGTTTAAGGATTGATTTGGAGTGGAAAAATCAAGTTTGGAGCAGGTTTTAGCAGGGTCCGGGACTTGGTCCTTGGACAAAGTCCCGGACCACACTTAAAAAACGGTCGAGAGTTGCAGCACACCCCTGGTCCGGGACTATACTCCAGGACAAGGTCCCGGACCATAGTCTAAAATCAGCCGAGAGTTAGGAAAACAATTGGTCCGGGACTTTAGGTAAGGACCAAGTCCCGGACCACCCCCAGAACCTACAGAGAGTGTTTTAAAGGTTTAAATGGGGTTTGAATGTTAATGATGTTATAAGATGTTAAGGCCTTGTTTGGTGACATGTAAAGGCCCTAGGAAGTGTAAGAAAGTGTTAGAAGTGATTGAGAAGTGAGAACTCAAATTAACAAAAGTAAAACCGAGATAACGGGATAACGGGGTAATACGGGAGTAGCATTTAATTATGTTCCGTATGATCTTAGTATTAAAATAATGTTTGAAACATTATCAGAGTCGTGCGTGACCCGAGCATGGTGAGATGACGGTAAAGTAAAAACCCCGGTGAAAGGTATGATTTTCTCATGCCCCGTATGCTAACCGAGTTACTCTGATTTGTGTGTTTGTGTGCCGGCTTAATCAAGATTAAAGCATGAAAATAATCCCTTGTTTGATTATGCATGCATTTTGTATGTTGTATGAGCTAACATACTTGTATGCCGGTGTGGTCTAACTAGTGCATAGACCGACTCTTAGTGAGTATTGATTGACTAGAAACCCGTGAACGGGTAGTCACATAACAATGGAATATGCAAACACACATAACTATCGATTAAGTGTAATGATAACAAACATATGAACTCCCTAGAATGTGAGGAGATGTACGGGTTGAGTAAATACCCGATAACGGTTAGAAACCTTATTGAAACAATCCACGAATAAATATGAGTGGAGAGATAAACGAACCTCCATCGAGAGGATCGAAGTTAGTCCAATAATGTAAACATATAAGAAAGGTAAAAGAGACCTAAGGGACTATGTGACTCCCTTGAGATACGGTCGACCTCTTATATGAGGATTTTACCCGGTATAAAAAATATCCGAATGTATAAGCATATGATTGTGAGGGTAACCCTTAAACTAAGATTACCCGAATTTAAGTAAAGTTCCCAAAGTCATTAGAAACATCGAGAATGATGCTTCTAGACTAATATACATGATATTATTATAACTCCGAGAGAGGAGTGTATGGGAACGAGAGTAGTCCGAGAGTAGTCGGACCTAAGTAAAAGAGATAGGAACTAAGAGAGAGTTCCGTGAGCTAGTTGAACCTTCCCACCATGCTAGACCCAGAGTAGGGTCGAAACCGGGGAAGTAAGACTATGCTAGAGAGCCATGAGTTTTGGCTTAAGTATGTAATAAGAGTAACAAGCGTGACGTAGGAGACCTGTAGTGTCTCGAGAATCTACAAGAGCTTGAGTATGAATAACCCAAGAGTGTGGGTGAGATAATGAGTATAATAACCCGAGAGAAAGGGGTGAGTATATGTATGAGTAACCCGAGAATGGGTAAGTATAAGAATGAGTAGCCCAAGAGAATGGGTGTGTATACGAATAAGTAACCCGAGAGAGGGTGAGGTATTGAATAAGTAAACAAGGCATAGTGAGGAATAACCCTCAATGCCTAAGAGTAACCAGTTACCACTAACAACATTGTTATGTTAGTTAGGAATCGTGTTCCGTGATTGGATGTAGATTCCTTGTGTGATATACATATATATTGTATTGCCAGATGCATGTTGTTTGATTAAAATGAACTCCATGTATATCCGACCCAAAGTAGTCGGCGTACCGCGGTTAGCACGCGGTATATGCGAATTTCATATTCAGCGTAAGCTGACCCCTAGGGGGAACGTTTTTAGTGTGCAGGTACTTGAAGCTGACCACCGTTCGAGAGAGTAGGACGGGGACGGCTGTGAGCATGGGTAGTTAGATTGTAATTACTTATGCGTTGAATGAGGTGTAAGTCCGAGTATGTTATCGGCATCCGTATATTGTAGACTCGGTATAGTAGAGATATGAATTGAGTATTGTATTTGTATGAGTACTCGGTTGTTCCAGTTCATCAGACCGTTACGGTATGTAAGAAAGGCCTGGTTAGCCACATGGGTGGCTAACGGCGTTGTTTCACCCCTCGTTGTAAATTAGAGTTCCGCTGTGCGAGTAAGAGTAATTAGAGAAGGTCTAAGAGGTAATGATGAGATTAACGGTTGGGGGTTACAGCTCCATTCCCTATGTGACCGATTTGGTGCAAGAAAGAGAGAATGAGGAGAGTTGGAAAAGAAAAGAAGAATTAAGAGCTTAAGGTAAGAGCTCCTTCTTATGCTAAATTTTAATGCATTAGAGTAATGGGAATGGGTAAACTAATGAAAGAACCCAAATTATTGTATTAGTATTGTAGTTATGGAAGTTTGAGTATTTGTGAGCTTGTATTTGAATTATAGGCCTTAGAGCCAATAAATGTGTAAGTGTATTGGTATTGTATTTGAGGAAGTATTGGTGTATTGAGATTGTTTTGATTGCTGGTAGGACCCTTGAATGGGTGTGGCTAGAATAGGAATGAATTTGGTGAGAATGGATAGGTGTGGCTAAGTAAAAAAGTAGGTGAACTATGGCAAAATTTTAGTAGGAAATGTAAATTTATGGATGACTTGGTGAATGAGAGAACCAAGGTATGTATTGGATTGAATGAGGAATTTTGTAACCATGGAATGGTAGTAGTAGTATGTGAATAAAAGAGTGTAAATCTGTAGCAAGAAGTGTAAATGCATTATAGAAACTAGGAAAAATTAGTGTGCAAGATTTGAAAAAGAGAGTTGGATTTGGGTATAGGTAGTGTAGTTGATTGGAAATGAATTGGAATGGTAAACAGAAGTTAAGACAAGATGGAAAATGCAAAGAGAAGTGTAGGAATGCACAAGTGTGCAAAGTGTGAAAATGGGAATGGAAATTTGTAGAATTTGAGCAAGAAGTTGAGTAAGTATTGAACCATGGATTTAAGGAGATTTAGTGAGTGTTTAAGTGTGCTTAAATATGTACAAAACATGTGGAAAGATTATGGAATTATTGGAGGTGGATTAAGGGTTGATTTGGGGTTGAAAAATCCTCCTAGTAGCAGTTTTTAGTAGGGTCCGGGACCTAGGATATGTACCAAGTCCCGGATCGCACTGAAAAACAATTCGAGAGTTGAAACTGGCATTGGTCCGGGACCCAGGTCCAGGACCAAGTCCCGGACCACAATGAAAAATAGGCCGAGAGTAGAATCTGTGTATGGTCCGAGACCGTGGGTCCGGACCAAGTCCCGACCACCCATAAAAACTTGCAAATGTGATTTTTAGGGTTTAAAACATGGGGGCTTGATGGGTAATGGTTTTAGGAGTTTTAAGGCCTTGTTTGGTGACCTTAAAGGCCCTAAGTAGTGTAACCAAGTTTGAGATAATCAAGAAAGTTGTAAGTTTAAGAAACATTCAGTTAAACCGAAATAACGGGGCAACGGGTAGTACGGGAGTAGCACTATGTGTGTATTGTAATGCTTAGTATTAATAGAATCATTGGCATGTAGTCATTGGTTCGAGAGTAAGGATCGAGGAACGAGAGCGAACCAAAGGGACAAGAGAACACCCAGTAAAGTAAATTCCGGTAAAAGGTATGATTTCTTCATGCTCTGTACTAACCTGGTTACCCCGATTTGTGAGCTTATTTGATCACCTAAATAAGATAAATGCATGAATCGGACTATATTGCACTTACTTGTGCTTGCTTTAGGTGTTCTTGATATATATTGTCTTGAACACTAGTTTGTATAATTCATGAAATATATGGATGAAGATGAAGTGAATTCGTACCTTGTATTGTACTTGTGTATTGTATTGTATCTTGTATGGAAGTGTATATGAGCAATGTATTTGTGTGTGGCTTGGATGTGTGACTTCTACTAATTCCTAATACCTAACTCCTAACATAAGTATTGAGTAAATTGGAATGAGTAGAAGTCCGATATAGTTTCGGCCACGCGTGAGGATGAGGAGACAAAAGAGGTTGGATCCGACTCCTGGTTCTTAAACTTTTCCACGGCCTAAACCCCTTAAATGGGTAGCATCCTGGATCAGTGAACCAAGTAAATCCCGGTGGTGGGACGGTGTAGTCCCCGGGCCGGAGGTCCCGACGACTTAACTTGAGTAGTAGTAAGTAAAGTAAAGTATTGTATGTGTAATGGTCTTGGCTGGTGTAGGTCATTGACCCTGAGTAAAAGAGTAATCTCCACCCGATTAACCCGGGTGGACAAATGGAGCTAACAAGTATTGTATATTGAGTATGTAATGTGTATGTATTGTGTATGTGTATTTCGGAAGAAGGAAGTAAGAATTGTTTGACTTGTATTGTCTACCTTGTATGTATTGTACCGTGTGTATGTATGTATGTATGCCTTGTGTAGTATTGTAGCATGATGTAAGAAACATGTATGTATGTATGTATGAATAATGAACTGCATGTATTCGACCAAGTGTCGGCGTACCCTCGCTAGTACGCGGGTATGCGGAAGTCATATGCAGCGTAAGCTGAGCCCCTAGGGAAACGTTTTTAGTGTGCATGTACCCCCGCAGTTAAGGTCACAGTAAGAGACCAGCGGATCTGCCTAGATCATTAGGAATGAAATGTAGATAGTAGTGAATGGAATTGGGCTTGTATCCTTGACGTAGAAGTGTACCAAGGGGTACACCATATGTATTGGAAATATGTAGTTTGTGAGGAATGGGTAGATGTAGACTCTTAAAGAGTATGTGCAAACTTGAAAGAATTGTTGTTGTATTTGTATTTGGACCTTAGTAAACTCGGTATGTTGTATTGTACTTATGGAGTATTGTATTGAATGGAGCATTGTAATACTCGGTGGTATGGAGTATGTATAGAAGTTGTGTAGTACTCGGGATTCCGGTCCATTAGACCGTGTGTAGTAGTAAGCCTTGTTAGTCATGTGGGTGGCTAACGACATTGTATCACCCGCCGTTGTGTAGTATGTATCCCGTGCGTGAGTAGATGTATAAGGAGATTGGACGGTAATGACGGTATTAGCGGTAGGGGTGTTAAAAAGTGGTATCAGAGCGAAGTATCGCTCTGATGACTGGAAATACCGAGTTGAGGAAGTACCGAGTTAGGAATTAGAAGCTTGGGCTATGGGGTGAGTGTTAGCATTAGAGGTATGCGTTTAGGAACTCCCGGTGAGTACTGGATACCTACAATACCAGACCCGCCACCGCAAACCCATTGTTAACTTGGGAAAACGCCAGAGAGAAGGAAAGGTCCCTCTCATACTCGGGAAAACCCGATCTGCAGTTGTGAAATAATCATACAGTAAACAACACCGACATATAGTAAATTCCAAGAGTGGAAGTCCCGAAATGGTTCCCGGTTGAACAACATACCGCACTTAATAGCGGTGGAATGAGTACCTCAACCAAAAGAGGCTACAACTTACAACAGCATGGGGCGACATGCTCAGCAGTCGCGAAACCTGGCTAGTCGATCAACAGCAGGAAAGAAGCACTAGCATGCAACGGAGCGGAAGAAGGAACATAATAAAACCCGAGACACAAGTCTACGGGACAGTAATATCTAAATAATACCACCAACGGTATGCTAGCTGACTAAGGACATAGTCGGGAGTGGTTAACTCCAAAACTACAACGCCAAAAGGTTACAATGCCTGGCCAGTATGCTTACACAGCTACCAGAACATTCACGGGATAACCCGACATAACTACAGAAGTAGTGCCTAAACAAGTTCGGCTCAATAACCACGATAAACATGTGGGGACAAGCAACGAGGAGGAATACAAAACCAAATAATAAGGATCTCCAAGGATTGGAGAAGTACCTAGATCTATGACATCCATGTCAAGATGATTGAGAAGTCACTCAAAAGAGCTGACAGGACTACCAAATACGAGTGAACCACACCGTGATCGGTATAGGTTACCCAAAAAACCACCATACCACGCACTTGCCACGCCAAGTGCAGTAATAATATGATCATTCAGGAGGACTTTTAACACACCACAGGTACATAGTAATGTACCGTGACAACAATGAGCAACTACAGAATAAACTCCTAAAACTGAAATAATGAAAACTTGGAGAGGCCTGACGGCCCGACCATTGTAAAGGACATACCAGACAGCAAGAAGCTGGACTTGGTCAAGACCTCAAACATGGCTATGCCATGAAGAACTTCTTTTAACACCGAACCGTTATTTTAAAACCCAAATTTTCTTTCAAAACCACAACCTTTCTTTTAACCTTGAATTTTTAAACCAAACAACAGAATTACGGTGAGTATCATAGAATGATACAAGAGGAGTTGACAATAGAATACTTCACCTAGGCGTGTGACAAACACTACGAGTGTACCCAAATACGGGATATGGGACGACCGCACTCCGAAGGAGCTTGTGGCCTGACAGATAGTCGGGTGAGTGGTAACTTATCAATATGGTACCCCACGTATGTATACATGTAGTGTACGAAACACGGAAGTAGTCAACTCTGTTCTACGGACCATGAGTAAATGCAAACAGAATAGCTGGACACCTCAGAGGATCAAGGAGAAGGAACACAGCTAAGTAATAAGCATAAAAGAACTCAGAGACTCCATCTGAAGATGTGGAATGAGAATTAGGAAGCGCAAGAGCGCAGACTAATAAGTATAGACATTGGACATGTCTCAAGATGTTCAAGCAAATACATGACAGTTGGATGGATGCCCAGCCTGAACACAGTAAGGCAAATGCCTAAGTGAACACAATGTTGCACAACAACGGGACAGAGCTCCCAAGAGCAATCACAAGATTACCTTCAAGTTAATCCATCATTGAAGAGGATATTAAACCTAGCTTTAAGCACTAGGAGCAAGTATAAACAGTCTACCCAAGAACGGGAGACGTATAACCCAAAAAGAGATAGCTCAAATACAAACCACAAGGCGGTAGTGGACACAATGTATCATAAACATTAGCCGATGTAACGGCACAACCTAACAACACCCAGGAGCAATCCTTGAAGGGTGTATGAGTTAACAACAAGTCGAGCAAGGCGTCATGAAAAGCCGGAGCTGGAATGCATACTCGGTTAGGACACCGAAGGGATTTCACTTAACAGGAAACACCCTACGTACAAAAAGGCGCTGATTAGCACCAGATTGCCTAAAGGGCCTCCTATGAACGGAAGTGTGATGTCACAATTGTCCATGGAGCCCGATAATACATCCAACCTATGGGGTATACAAGGAGTAGAAACATGTAAGCAGCTTGCAAAGAGCATAGCTTGCAGCAATAAGGCTTTAAATCCATGAACCAACTACGTTATGTAAACTTGAATGGTTGCAAAACCCATACCACTTACTAACAAGACTTGCAAGAGATATTGCTTCATACGACAAATGGATCACCAACTGAACCACCTAATTTGAGCTCAACATCAAAAGTGGCTTGGAGTAATGGCTACCTCAGTGTCACTGTCAATAGAGCATCACTCTAGTATACAGTTGATGAAGCTTTTAATTGCCCTTCATACCTTCTGTAGCAATGGTAGCACAGAGGCACAAATATCGTAATAGTGCCAACAATGGCTTAGTCCACACTTGGACACTACGGGAAACTCGAGGAAAGGTACCTCTCGTTAACCAAAGACCACCCATGAGGTGAGGATGTGAACCTTAGGAAAGGCTTCCATCTACAATAACAACAAAGCTTGTGCATGAAGATGTTGCCAAGAGGCGATTGAACAAGGAAAAGAAATTTCCAAACCATTACGACTTAAAGGAGTAAGTATACTCCATATGCAACCAAGCACATGGTGAACCATTGTATAAATGGCAGAAGTACAGAAACCGAGACTAACATAGTAAACCTCGTCATGAGACCTATGAGTGGAAACAACCTCTCAACAAGAACATTTATTTATCAGTAATAGATTACTCCTCCATTGGAGAACGAGACCCGAAAACCCTTGAAGTTTCTTGGGATGTCCCAGTAATATACATACAAAGGTAAAACTACACAGCTAGAGCCTATAACCAATGCTCAGCACTGGGAGACAGTAATTGTCAGAAACAATCAATGTAAATACACATTGAACACCACGGATGACCAATGCTCAAGAGAGCTGGTAACCCGATAAATTACTTCATCCTTGGTCAACCAAGATACTTGGTAAATTGTATCATAAATGGTAAAATAATGTGAGGTAAGCTAACCTACACATGAAACCTAAATTGAAATAAACATCTCCACATTGGGAAGATACTAACATTGTGGTATGCTACGACAACCGTCATACAAACAAACAGAGGAAACCCTCAGTGTTCACACCATAAGGGAATGGTACCAACGACAATGGCAATGAATAAAGGTAAGCTACCACAGTAACAGAGACTGTAAACGATGTTGTATAATGAGTAAGAATATGGTTCGCAGCAAGCGACCGGTATGAGGAAGTAGTTAGACAATGACACAAAGTTGTAAGTATGAGATGACAAGTAGAAATATTCATTCCTATCACATGAGAGAGTTACTGCCAAGTGTTTACGCCTCTGCACTCTGTATGATTGAGTGTTTTGGTATTGCACTTGTGCAGCTAATGATCTAGTGGGATAGCTAGGAATAGGAAAATGTAAACCGTAGTAAACCCTTCTTTTCACCAACGAACATGACATAAGCCAGTTAAGCAAGCTTAGCAACAAACCGTGCGGCCTAAGGCCAAAGAAGCACAAAGAGTGTAAAACACACTAATCATCACAAGATGTGAATTCCGTTGGAATAAAAGGTGAAAGAAGATTGAGGAAAGTCACTAGGACCGACGCATAGAAAATGCAAGGTCATACAAGTAAAGAACACTTGTACTGAACCAGAAGAACTGGTATAATTCAAAAGCTATTGACAACAGAGGAAGCACTACAACCAAGTAGTGACTTAACCTCGCCCGACAATAAGTCGGAGGAGCTTATCAAATAATCGTGGGAGTACGAATAGTATGTATAATAGATTGCCAGAGAGCTGGTTATAAATCTAAACTCATTGAGTTCAAACATGGTAAAAGAATACCACACTTGTTAATAAACCTTATTCCCACAATAGAGGGATAAAAAGGCGATGAGTAGCACATTTGGAATAACCAAAGAGCGAATTAACCACTAAAATTATCAGGGTCATGCAGCAGAAGCTAGTGGGCCCTAGCTAAGAAATTTAATACACCTAGTAAGTATGAAAGAATGGCTATCAATGCCTTTAAGCCTAATAGGCTATTACCGAATTGGTTATGAGTTAAATAAACTCATATAGGGATTCTTGGTGCAAGGATTGAACCATTGGTATGGTTAAGACCCTTTGACCAAAGTACATTATATAATAAACCGTAGGGAAGCTAAAATGCTTCAGTGTGCCCGAACTTAGTAAACCAATGTTCAATAATAACATATGGTAGATTACGTGGGCGTAATCCCTTTTAAGGGGGGGGTAGAGCGAAAACCGCATAATGTGAATTTCATAAATAAAACACATAAACTACAATGTGCATAGCACAAATGAGAAGTGATTTAATGATTGATACTTATGTTAAATAAACATATGTATTCATTCATATTGTAATTGTGGTAATTAGGCATGAGAGATGCAAATACCATAGCATGAGTCGGTATATGATAAGTGCGAAATACATCTATTTTTAGGGCTTTAATTCTTCCCATTTTCATAACAATTCATGTCATATTTCTCACTTATCATATTTTTCTAAGATTTATGTTTAGATGAGGACTGATGCATTTTTTGTGTCAAATGTAGGAAATATGCATTGGACTTACATACTTTATTTCATGATTAATTAATCATGAATTGATTATATGTATTCACGTGGACAGCCATGCACTCACAATTTTTTGGTTGCACACCATTCTTCACGTGGAGAATTTATGCGCCAATTCACATTACCACCCAGTTGCGCATTTCATTGAGAAGTAATTAATCATGATGAAATTATCATTGGCTGATCATTACTTATGCGGATTCAATCGCTGGTACATAATAGAGGAATACGCGACGTTTTGAAGATGGACAAACGATAAAATATTTTTTATCAAGCTGATGTTATTAAAAGGGAATTAGGGCAATGGTTATCGGGGGACACCATTCACGCCCGCCGCGCTCCAACAGAGGCTTCGGCCTCTCCATCCCTCTCCCTGCACCACACAAGTCCACCATTGTCAATACCTCACACTTCTGACAGAGGATTAATGCAGAGATATGTGACAACAAAAGGCGGAGCGGAGATTTTCTTAACAGAGTTTCTTCTTCCTTTTTATCTAATATGTCAATGTGTTATTCCTTTGTTCCTTATGCTTTTTTTAGTCATGTTTGAGTAGTTAGTTTAGCTCCCCGGATTGGGATAGCAAACCGAATCTTTATATTTATTTTGTAATCTCTTTGCTAATTCATTATTGCAGTAGTTTAATTCCAGTTCTTCATGCGCTTTAATTCTCTGATCAATTATTAAAGCTATATTTGTAGTTTTCTAATCAACACGCGAGAGCTGAGATAGATAACAAGACATAGGAATTAAACCTGATTATCGACTAGAAGCGTGATCCCGCCTATAGGTTAATCGGTCTCAATTAGAAACGGTTCTTTATGCGATTGGTTGTGTCCGGATTAGAGCATTAGTCTGCTGCTAGTTCTAGCAACTGGTTAGGATTTGTTAGACTTAGCCGTTGATGAATTAATTATAGTTTCTGAGTTTATTGCAGAATTAGAGAAGAGTTTATTAATAGATTAGAAAGTGAAGGTTTGCGGAACAATCCGGGGTGCTTTCCTTTTATTTAGAGTTTTACTCTTTATTTATTTACTCAGTTTATTTTTACTGTTTTATTAATTTGGTATTTTATGTTAGTTCGTTGAGTTATTCTTTTTTTTAAATTAAGTAAAACCTGAAAAAGTGACGTTTCCTGTTTTCTTAGTTTAGTTTCTCAGTTAGTAAATAAATTGTCAATTAATTGAACGAGGTCCCTGAGATCGACAACTCTCACTCAATTCACTATTCCGCAAAACGATAGGTACACTGCCTAGGTAGAAGTATAGTAACACATATTTCTGCTAACAAGTTTTTGGCGCCGTTGCCGGGGACCTCTGGCACGATTAACTGACATTTTTATTTATTTGATTGAGATTTTGTTTTTGTTTTCTTTAATTTACTTTTTATTCTCATATTATTTTTATTCTGATTTTTGCGTCGAATTTGATTTGTTTAGGATCTATTCTATTTTGTTTTGATTTTTACTTTATCCGTTTACTTTCCTTTGTCCATCACCGTATACAAATTTCCATCAAATACTATTTTAGTTTTTTTTTTTCCTTTTATTTGCTTCCGAATTCGATCTCGTAAGTTTCGTAGTACGTAACTTTTGTTTTGCTTTTCTTTTCATTACTTCTCTTTTCTTTTTTTAATTTTATTTTTCTTTTATTGTGTCTGGAATTAGATTTTACGTATACAAATTTTCCGTTTAAATTCGCTTTTGTTAAATTAGTAGCAGTACGTTTTGTACACTTAACGCTTATTTTTCCTTTTATATATATATTTTCTTTTATTTATTGATTGATTGATTTATTTAGTTTATTTTATTTTATTTTTGTGTTTCTTTTTTGTGTTAGTTCTATTTTACTTTGTTTGTATTTTTGTTTTTATTTTTGTAGGCAAAGATGGGGGATAACATGAATGAGTTGAGGAGAGTGTTGACACAGTTGGAAACGACGATTACAATAATGAGCATTGAGCAAAATTTGAACAGGTATAATCAGCCGGGTACTCAAAGTTACAACCAGTTCAGGCGACAAGATTATTACCAGCCACAACAATCGTCTTTTCGACAGCCTTATTGGTGGGAAGGTGAGCAGACTAGAATGCAGATGGAGGTCGAGCAGTTCTACGCTTATCAGGAGCCTCCTAAGGAGGATACGAGCAAGATAGAGAGTATGCTGGAGGAGCTCCTAGAGCAAAGAAAAGCCACTAATGCTAAATTTGTTGAAATTGAATCTAAGTTTGATGCCAAATTTGCTGAGCAAGAAGCTATAAACCAGAGTTGGGAAAGGAGACTTAATCAGATGTCGCATCAGCTAGCACAGGAGCAGACAAATTTCCTCCAAAATCAAAGTCATTCGAACTCACTGGACCAATCTCAAGCAAAGACTTCGATGGGTGAAGACCTTTCCAAGCCTATTATTTCTGAAGCTGAAGCGGAGTCTGATGAAGAGTTGGAGCGATTATTTGGGAATTTATATTCCCCTCTTCCTTCAATCTCAACTCAAATAGAGCAACCAGTATTTGAAGATATTCTGTCTGCACCTATCTGTGAACCAGTGGAGGTACCTAATGTGGTTGATTCTAGAGACATTGAAGAAATTGAAGCTTCCTCTGCAATTGTCTGCCAACAAGAATCTTCCATAAAGCCTTTAACACTTGAGGAAGATTTATGCATCCTCGAATTTCAAAAGGAAGAGCCACTTCCAACTAGTCATCAACTTCACAATCAATCCAAGGAGCCTCACCAACGGAAGGAGGATGTTTACATCCTCCAATTTGAGGAAGAAAATCCATCATCACCTGGTCTCCAATTAGAAATACGTTACCGGCAATATCTCATCAACCATCAGGTTTTGTGGAGTATTCACTTTCCTATTTTATTTGCCAAAGTAACGTTTTGTTTTGATCCAGGTGGTTTGCTTTTAATTACTGCCTATTTCGTTTTCCTGGCAAAGTTGTTGTCTACTTTTATTTTTGATCCAGGATAACGAAGTGGGAGTCTAGCCAAAGACTATAAAGACGGGCAGCTTACTGGGAGGCAACCCAGTTGTTAAATTTATATTTTGTTTTTGTTTTTTTTTTTAGTTTTATTTTTGTTTTCCCTTTTACTCGGAAGTGGCAATGGTGCCTGTGCTTTAAGCGTTTTTGTGGTAGTGTTGTGAGTGTGTGCAGGTGAAATTCCTTTAATGATGTTTGAAGTTCTCCAAGGCTGGACACTTGCTTGGACGCAAGCGTGAGGATCAATACTACTGCCCCCTTGTTCAAGCTTAAGTGTGAGGAAGGGAACCTTCCTCAATCTACGATATCAGGGGAGTTTCAGTTTCTCCTTATTTTTATTGTTTACGTTCAGCCTATCATGACTATCATGCTTAAAGTTTATTTGTATATCAGTCCTTATGGTCCTAAATGAAATTCTTCATGAGTCAGGCATATTTTGAAAGCTCTTCTCTTGATTTTATTTTTGAACAATGAGGACATTGCTCCTCTTAAGTGTGAGGAAGAGTGAAGATCTTTCTGAATATGCAAGTTGCACTTAAATGCCACACTTGTTTTTTATTGTCATCTTGCTTTGAGGGAATCACTTCTCTAAGTGCTTATAAATATTGAATTCTTGGGTGAAAATTTTTGCACAAATTTTGAAATCGTGTATGGTGACCACCACAAGAATCTTTCTGCTTACGTTGTTTGTATATATATTTTTATTCAAATTAATCTGTTTTCACTGAAATTTGATGGATTAGTTGATTGTGAAAACTGAATTAGTTTAGCTTGGGATTTTGGAAATGATGTGAAAGTTTGGAATGAAAGGATAAGGCAAGGTACTCCGCTGATCAAAAGTTTTCCTAACAAAAGCAGGCCTCGTCTATCCGGTTATTAAGTCCTAGGGGTGCCTTAACACCTATCTACCTAAGGTCTCGGGATCTGGGATAGTTGGCCCAACACCGTTACAAGGATAGAGAGAAAAGTCTGGGTTACGGAATAACTCTGCAATTCGCAATTATTCGTTTGTTTAGTATATATTTCTTGAAGAAGAATGTTTTTGCATGCGAAAGAAAAGTTAATTGCAGTTTAATTTTTGTTTTTGATCATGAGTACGTGGTGTTGAAAGGTATCACAGAATAAGGTGTTACTTCACACCCCTTGTCATCCAAAGGTTAGAGGAAAGAAATGGTGGAAGATCCCAAGTTAATCTATATTCAGATTTTATAGTCTAACTTCTCCATGCTTTTAAAATCATTCTTTTTCACTGATTGCGAAAACCTACAACCAGGAGCAGAACTATTCTTTTGATTGTCACTTTGCTTGCTTTCTGTTTTGCATCTGTTTGATCCTGAGGTTCGGTACTACGGCCTTAGAGATAGTTTTATTCTCTATTTGCTTGAGGACAAGTAAAAGCTAAGTGTGAGGAAGTTTGATAAGTGCGAAATACATCTATTTTTAGGGCTTTAATTCTTCCCATTTTCATAACAATTCATGTCATATTTCTCACTTATCATATGTTTTTCTAAGATTTATGTTTAGATGAGGACTGATGCATTTTTTGTGTCAAATGTAGGAAATATGCATTGGACTTACATACTTTATTTCATGATTAATTAATCATGAATTGATTATATGTATTCACGTGGACAGCCATGCACTCACAATTTTTTTGGTTGCACACCATTCTTCACGTGGAGAATTTATGCGCCAATTCACATTACCACCCAGTTGCGCATTTCATTGAGAAGTAATTAATCATGATGAAATTATCATTGGCTGATCATTACTTATGCGGATTCAATCGCTGGTACATAATAGAGGAATACGCGACGTTTTGAAGATGGACAAACGATAAAATATTTTTTATCAAGCTGATGTTATTAAAAGGGAATTAGGGCAATGGTTATCGGGGGACACCATTCACGCCCGCCGCGCTCCAACAGAGGCTTCGGCCTCTCCATCCCTCTCCCTGCACCACACAAGTCCACCATTGTCAATACCTCACACTTCTGACAGAGGATTAATGCAGAGATATGTGACAACAAAAGGCGGAGCGGAGATTTTCTTAACAGAGTTTCTTCTTCCCTTTTTATCTAATATGTCAATGTGTTATTCCTTTGTTCCTTATGCTATTTTTTTAGTCATGTTTGAGTAGTTAGTTTAGCTCCCCGGATTGGGATAGCAAACCGAATCTTATATTTATTTTGTAATCTCTTTGCTAATTCATTATTGCAGTAGTTTAATTCCAGTTCTTCATGCGCTTTAATTCTCTGATCAATTATTAAAGCTATATTTGTAGTTTTCTAATCAACACGCGAGAGCTGAGATAGATAACAAGACATAGGAATTAAACCTGATTATCGACTAGAAGCGTGATCCCGCCTATAGGTTAATCGGTCTCAATTAGAAACGGTTCTTTATGCGATTGGTTGTGTCCGGATTAGAGCATTAGTCTGCTGCTAGTTCTAGCAACTGGTTAGGATTGTTAGACTTAGCCGTTGATGAATTAATTATAGTTTCTGAGTTTATTGCAGAATTAGGAAGAGTTTATTAATAGATTAGAAAGTGAAGGTTTGCGGAACAATCCGGGGTGCTTTCCTTTTATTTAGAGTTTTACTCTTTATTTATTTACTCAGTTTATTTTTACTGTTTTATTAATTTGGTATTTTATGTTAGTTCGTTGAGTTATTCTTTTTTTTAAATTAAGTAAAACCTGAAAAAGTGACGTTTCCTGTTTTCTTAGTTTAGTTTCTCAGTTAGTAAATAAATTGTCAATTAATTGAACGAGGTCCCTGAGATCGACAACTCTCACTCAATTCACTATTTCGCAAAACGATAGGTACACTGCCTAGGTAGAAGTATAGTAACACATATTTCTGCTAACAGTATAAAACCGATGTAGAACCTAGAGGAAATTGAGTTCCCTAGGTGATTGTTATGAGACAATTGAAAATGAGTATTGGACGGAACTCCACAAGTATTTATCCTTAACGGAGTAGTACGAAATGATTGAGAGTAGTTGATGAATGGAGTCCATGAGTAGTGTATTCCTAGGTATGTTATTGGAAGTAAATGGAGGATGACTAAATTCTACAAGTATTGTAATTTTTAGTAGATTATTTAGGATGATAGAGAGTAATGGAGGAAAGTAGCAAAAGTTGATGGAGGAGGAGGTAGTAAGCATTGAATCTCGAAGTAAAGTTTGGAAGTAGAGTGAGGATGATTGATGGACTAAATTCCATCCTTTGGAGTTGTATTTGTAATTATGACTAGAAAGAGTAAAAGATAGAAATTGAAATAATTAAATTATTTGATTGTTCGAAACTGATGTGGGAAGTCGAACTTGATCCTGATCAAATAAAGGGAAACCGAACACAAATTGGGGTGGAAAGATAGTTCAACACTGGTGCTGATCACATCAGGGTCGAATGATTCTTGAAGCTCCCCTCAAGTGGTCACAAGAATCACACATAGGATAGAAGTAAGGAATATAAATTGGAATTTGGAGTTGTGTTTTTAGAAAGATTTCTAATTAGTAGTTGTAAAAGGATTTCCCTTAGACTGGAGAATGAGGATTTGTTGGATTTTATACCGGAGAACAGTGGAGTATATCATATTGTATTATTCCAAGGGCAACAGGACATAGAGGAGTCCTGTGTCTAGAGAACCTGAGTGCCTGCGGGATTGTAATGTATTGCATTGCTTTGGGGATAGCTTTGCACTGTGTGATGTATAGACTGTAGAGTAAAACCAGATGGTTGAATGTAATGCGGATTAGAGTAATTATGGCACATTTGTATGGTATGGAATGTAGAGACCTTGAGTAATGGAGGGAATTGTAAGGAGGAAGAATGTATGACTTTTGGCATAGACAGGTATGAATGAGCAATTATCGTAATCCTATAACCTGAGCAACTTTGAGGACAAAGTTCTTAAGGGGGGAGATTGAAATACCCCGAACTTAAACATAGTGATTAAAATTATCATAATAGGTATTTAAGGGCCTAATTGTGCCTAAGCAATTTTGGTAAGGAAAAGTAAATCCAAAAGAAATGAAGAAATACCTAAAAAGTGAAAAACGCTAAATAAGCGTTAAATAACCGTAGGAGGTATGAGACCTCGGTTAGCGTATTATATGGATTCCTAAGGCTTAATAAGGCCAAAATAATATATGGGAAACTCCCAAAAGAAAACTGATCCAAAAAATGTATTAAACGCTAATAGAGCTTTAGCACACGTTTTTCGAGGAAACCCGAAAACGTGACTTTAAGTGGTCAAACGAACCCATAAAAATTATAAATCATTAAATAACAATAATTAAGCATTAATGGAAGCTTAATAACCAATAAAATTAAAGAAACGAGAAAATTCTGGAAAAGGGCCCGGTTAGTGAATAGTGCTAAACCGGGTAAATTAACGAGCGTTTTCTGTAAAAGACGAAAAACGCTCCAGTCATTGTGTACATAGGGGATCGGTTTTAATTAAATAAATCAGCCCCTCACATGACTGTTAGCTACTAAAATAAGTCAAAAAGCAAAAGTGGGATAAAGTACAAAAAGTAAAAACAAATACTCTCTTTCCTCACCTTTATTCTCTCTCTCCTATACTTTCTTGTTCCCACCGTGAGTACTCCTTCCCTCCTGTTTCCTCTCTCTTCTTTCTCTGATTATGGGCGATTTTGGAGCTCCTCACCAACCTCCAATGGAGCCTCACTTCCTCCCTTGTACAAGCTTCATCTAAGCTCCAAATGTAAAATAAATTACATATTCTTGCTCCTCTCTCCAAGCTCTATCTTCCATCTTCTCAAAATAAAAAATGAGGAAGTTCATCTCCATGGGTTTTCCCCATTCAAAGAGAAAATGGCATCAAAGTAAAGCTTGGAGTCTCCTCTCCATTAAGGTAAAAATCTACATGAAAAACTCATTTTCCTTCATCTTCCTTTGTAACCGATTTTACCCCTTTTGTAATTCTCTATTTTCTCTTTTGAGCTAATTCAACCTTGCAATGGTGGTGGAATCACCTTCTTGAACCAAGGGCTAAAACCCCTCCTAAAACTTCAAAGGTAAACCCTAGATTAGTGTATTAAGCATTTCAATGAATTAGTGTTAATCTAAGGGTTAGTATTATAATTGCACTTGTTTTGGTCTTTGGGTGATGGGAATGGAGTTTGGCAGCTCCATTCCCTATGTGACCGATTTGGTGCAAGAAAGGGAGAAGGAGGAGAATTAGAAAAGAAAAGAAGAATTTAGAGCTTAAGGTAAAAGCTCCTTCTTAATGCTAAATTTTAATGCATTAGAGTAATGGGAATGGGTAAACTAATTAAAGAACCCAAATTATTGTATTAGTATTGTAGTTTGGAAGTTTGAGTATTTGTGAGCTTGATTTGCATTGTAGGCCTTAGAGCCAAATAAATTGTGTAAGTGTATTGGTATTGTATTTGAGGAAGTATTGGTGTATTGGTGAGAATGGATAGGTGTGGCTAAGTAAGAAAAGTAGGTGAACTATGGCAAATTAGTAGGAAATGTACTTTATGGATGACTGGGTGAATGGGAGAACCAAGGTATGTATGGGATTGAATGAGGAGTTTAGTAACCATGGAATGGTAGTAGTAGTATGTGAATAAAAAAAGAGTGTAAAATCTGTAGCAAGAATGTAGAAAATGCATTGTAGAAAACTAGGAAAAATTAGTGTGAAGATTTGGTAAAAAGAGAGTTGGATTTGGGTATAGGTAGGTTGAGTTGATTGGGAAATGAATTGGAATGGTAAAAAGAAGTAGGACAAGGTGCAAAATGCAAAGAGAAGTGTAGGAATGCACAAGTGTGCAAAGTGTGAAAATGTGAATGGAAATTTGTAGAATTGAGCAAGAAGTTGAGTAGTATTGAACCAGAGATTTAAGGAGTTTTAGTGAGTGTTTAAGTGTGTTTTAAATATGTAAAAACCGTGGAAAGATTGTGGAATGATTGGAGGTGGATTAAGGGTTTGATTTGGGGTTTGAAAAATCCTCCTAGTAGCAGTTTTTAGCAGGGTCCGGGACCTAGGATATGTACCAAGTCCCGGACCGCACTGAAAAACAATTCGAGAGTTGAAACTGGCATTGGTCCGGGACCTAGGTCCAGGACCAAGGTCCCGGACCACAATGAAAAATAGGCCGAGAGTAGAATCTGTGTATGGTCCGGGACCTTGGGTCCGGACCACCCATAAAAACTTGCCAAATGTGATTTTTAGGGTTAAAAACATGGGGATTGATGGGTAATGGTTTTAGGAGTGTTTAAGGCCTTGTTTGGTGACCTTTAAAGGCCCTAAGTAGTGTAACCAAGTTTGAGAAGTTATCAAGAAAGGTTGTAAGTTTAAGAAACATTAAGTTAACCGAAATAACGGGGCAACGGGGTAAGTACGGGAGTAGCAACTATGTATGTATTGTATGCTTAGTATTAATAGATCATTTGGCATGTAGTCATTGGTTCGAGAGTAAGATCGAGGAACGAGAGTGAACCAAAGGGACAAGGAACACCCGGTAAAGTAAATTCCGGTAAAAGGTATGATTTCTTCATGCTCTGTATCCTAACCTGGTTACCCCGATTTGTGTGCTTATTTGATCACCTAAATAAGATAAATGCATGAATCGGACTATTTGCACTTACTTGTGCTTGCTTTAGGTTGTTCTTGATATATATTGTCTTGAACACTAGTTGTATAATTCATGAAATATAGGATGAACATGAAGTGAATTTGTACCTTGTATTGTACTTGTGTATTGTATTGTATCTGTATGGAAGTGTATATGAGCATGTATTTGTGTGTGGCTTGGATGTGTGACTTTTACTAATTCCTAACTACCTAACTCCTACGTAAGTATTGAGTAAATTGGAATGAGTAGAAGTCCGATATAGTTTCGGCCACGCGTGAGGATGAGGAGACACAAGAGGTTGGATCCGACTCCTGGTTCTTAAACTTTTCCACGGCCCAAACCCCTTAAATGGTAGCATCCTGGATTATTGAACCAAGTAAATCCCGGTGGTGGGACGGTGTAGTCCCCGGGCCGGAGGTCCCGACGACTTAACTGAGTAAGTAGTAAGTAAAGTAAAGTATTGTATGTGTAATGGTCTGGCTGTGTAGGTCATTGACCCTGAGTAAAGAGTAATCTTCACCCGATTAACCCGGTGGACAATGGGCTACAAGTATTGTATATGAGTATGTAATGTGTATGTATTGTGTATGTGTATTTCGGAAAAGGTAAGTAAGAATTGGTTGACTTGTATTGTCTCCCTTGTATGTATTGTATCGTGTGTATGTATGATGCCTTGTGTAGTATTGTAGCATGATGTAAGAAAGCATGTATGTATGAATAAATGAACTGCATGTTATTCGACCAAGTGGTCGGCATACCCGCGCTAATACGCGGTATGCGGAAGTCCATATGCCAGCGTAAGCTGAGCCCCTAGGGGCAACATTTTTAGTGTGCATGTACCCCGAAGTAGTTAAGGTCACAGTAAGACCGACTGATCTGCCTAGATCATTAAATGAAATGTAATAGTAGTGGGTGGAATTGGGCTTGGTAGCTTATGTTGAAGTGTACCAGGGTACACACATATGTATTGGAAATATGTATTGTTAAGGAATGGGTAGATGTAGACTCTTGAAAGAGTATGTCAAACTTGAAAGAATTGTTGTATGTATTTGTATTTGGACCTTAGTAAACTCGGTATGTTGTATGTACTTATGGAGTATTGTATTGAATGGAGCATGGTAATACTCGGTTGGTAATGGGAGTATGTATATAGTTGTGTAGTACTCGGGATTCCGGTCCATCAGACAGATTTTTGTAATAGTATAAGCCTTGTTAGTCATGTGGGTGGCTAACGACATTGTATCACCCCGCCGTTGTGAAGTATGTATCCGCTGCGTGAGTATGGATGTATAAGGAGATTGGACGGTAATGACGGTATTAGCGGTAGGGTTGTTACAACCAAGGAATGCCGGAATTGTTGTTGGACGACATATCGGACGATGAGGATGATTCTATGGAGGAGGAAGATCCAAAATTCCCATCCATCCACATTTGAAAGGAACAGAAGCTACAGTACCGTCTCCCCTGGCGTAATGCATTGATTGTGAAGCTGCTGGGAAAACTCTCCCTATGCACATTCTCAATGACAGGCTCAAGATAGATGGCGGTTGCGTGGAGAATTTTTGTTGGACGATCTGTCAAATGGTTTCTTTAAGGTTACGTTTAACAATTAGGAGGATCTTGAGTATGTGCTGTCAGAGGGACCATGGCCAATTTTAGATCATTACCTTTCAATTCGAAGGTGGAGGCCGAATTTTAATCCAAACACGGAAGCTTTGTCATCTCTGGAAGTGCTAGTAAGGTTCCCAGATTTGCCAAGTGAGTACTACAACGCAGATTTTGTCTTTGGAGCGAGGGTGGGTAAAGTAAAGAGAGTAGACCTCTCACCTTCTCTATTTGGGAAGTCTAGGTTAGCAAGGGCTGTCATAGAGGTAGATTCAACTAAACCACTTCTTGCATAGTATAAATTTCAGCGGCGGGTAATGAAAATAGAGCATAAGGGACTCCATTTGGTCTGTTTTAGATGAGGGTTTTACGGGCATAAGGATGGGTCTTGCCCCTTTAATGAAGTGGTTGGCGATGTTTGCCGGGATGAGAGAGTAAAGCTAGTCAAGGAGACTACCGCAGATCAGCTCTCTCATGTTATCGACGACTATGGAGAATGGATGGTCCCCAAGCGGAGAAATGTAGTTAAGAGGAACCCTACACCTAGAGCGGTAATGACGGCAAAGAACAATATCGGTGCTAAGTCTAAATTCGCTGTCCTTGAGGAAAAGGACTCGAGTCTTCAGGATGAGGTTCCAATTGAGGAGAAGAAAGAACATCCAAGAGAAGTTGACTCGATGGTTCCTTTTATTCAAAAGACGAGAACCACTGAAGCGGGACGAAGGAACGCATGCAATCTTCGGGAAATGGGAAGGGGATAAACCGTAATGAAGATGCACAACAGAGTTGATCCATTCCACCGAATTCAACTTTCATGCCAGAATCAGAAGAAGCGGGCCGTAAATCTAAGGGTTCCCCCCCCAATTACCCAGGTGAGTATTCGACGATTCATTTATATTTAGTAATTATGATCAAAAATATCATCTTTTGGAACATGAGGGGGGCTTAGAAACCCATTTTACATCGAGCCATGAGAGAATTGGTTCGTTTGCATAGTCCTGACATTGTTATTATTGTTGAACCATACATTAGTGGGAATCTTGCTGAATCTGTTTGTAAGAGGCTAGGTTTGGATCATAGCTTTAGAGTTGTTGTTGGTTTTAGGGGTGTTATCTTGATTCTCTAGAAAGATTTGGTTCAGGTCAAGATTATTGCTACTAATTGCCAATTCATTCATTATGAGATCAGGGATGGTAATAGGTTGTTTTTGCTTAATGCTGTATATGCGTGTCCTATGGGAAGTATTCGTAACCATGTATGGAATTGTATAAATCAGTACCAACCCTCTGATAATTCTCTGTGGCTTATTGGGGGGATTTTAACGCCACTTTATTCCCGACTGATAGAGTTCATTCCTTTGCTCCTAACCATGGTATAGATAGAGAGTTTGTCCTGGTTTCATGGTAGACATTTGATGGAGGATAATTCCATTGGTAATCGATTTACTTGGACTAATGGGAGAACTAGTGCTCGTTTAGACAAGGTGATCGGCTCGACAGATTGGATGAATTTGTTTCCTAAAGCTATTGTTAATACTCTCCCTAGGTTTGCATCGGACCATAGCCCACTTTTGCTTACTCTTTTTCCTCCTCGTCAAAGTACATTTAATGCTAAACCTTTTAAGTACTTAGCTGCTTGGATTACTCATCCGGATTTTTTAGACACTGTTATATCTAATTGGAACAAACAAGGTTCCCTTAATGAAGAAATTGAATCGATGGGAAATCATCTCAAAATCTGGAATAGGGAGGTCTTTGGTCACATAATTCTAAATAAGAAGAGAATTCGAGCTAGGTTGACGGGCATCCAAAAAGCTATTGACTTAGGCATTGGTAACAATTTGATTGGGCTGGAGCGCAAGTTAAGGTGTGAGTTAGAGGTGTGGTTGCAGCGAGAGGAGATGTCGTGGAAACAGAAATCCAGGGATCATTGGATTAGTTTGGGGGACAAAAATACCACCTATTTTCATACTAAGGCTAAAGCTAGGAGGAAGAAATCTCGTATTTATAAGCTTATGAATTCTAGTGGGGAATGGGTTACAGGGGATGCTAAGCTCAGAGATACGATGGTCGATTACTTTCAGTCTATTTTTAGTGTGGAGGATGAGAGTTCTTCTGTCAGAATTGAGAATTATTTTAATCCTATGAATCAAGATGCTTTCGAGGATTTAATTAGGCCAGTTAATTTAAACGAAGTGATCAGAGCTGTTAAAAGCCTGGGGGCGTTTAAAGCTCCTAGGAAGGATGGGTTCCCCGCAGGTTTCTATAAAACATTTTGGAGTTTGGTTTCCTCAAATGTGCTGATATTTGTCCAAAATTGTTTTCAGCTTCAAAGTTTGGATGTGAGTCTTAATCAAACTATTATAACCCTGATTCCTAAAATTGAGCAACCCACGGGTGTGCATCATTTCAGACCGATCTCTCTTTTTAATGTCCAATATAAAATCTTAGCTAAGGTTATCTCTAATAGACTTAAGCCTTATATGCCTATATGGGTCTCTGATTGTCAGAGTAGCTTTGTCCCGGGTCGATGTATTGCTGAGAATATTATTTTAGTCCAAGAAGCTATTCATTTCATGCAAAACACAAAGGCTGGGAGGGGAGTTTAGCTATGAAGTTAGATCTCACTAAGGCATATGATAGGCTGTCATGGGTTTTCATTAATGACACTTTAGAATGTTTAGGAATTCCTTATAGTTTGAGAATTCTAATTATGAATTGTTTAACTTCGGTATCTTTTCAGATTCTTGGAATGGTTCTCTTTCTAACAGTTTCTCTGCAGGTAGAGGTATTGGACAAGGGGATCCCTTGTCCCCCTTTATTTTTGTTTTATGTATGGAACGGTTTTCACAGATTATTCACAATAGAGTAAACCGCAAAGAATGGAAACCGATCTCCCTTGGTAAGAAAGGTATTAGTATTTCACATTGTTTTTTTGCTGACGATATTGTTCTTTTCGGGGTGGCATCCCCAAACCAGATTAAAGTGATGTGTGAATGTATCTCTGAGTTTTGTTTGGCATCTGGTCAAGCTGTCAGTTTAGAGGAGTCTGCTATTCTTTTATCAAAAAATTTGAGTGTAGAAAGGACAAGAATTATTAAACTTGTATCGGGTATCCCCATCACATACAACTTTGGTAAATATGTAGGGGTTTATCTGAAACATGGTAAATCTGGTGATCTGAATCATAATTTAGTCCTTGCTAAAGTTAGGGAGAAACTTTCTGGTTGGAAGACTAAAATGTTATCTATGGCTGGGCGTGTTAATTTGGTTAGGAATTGCTTAGCATATATCCCATTTATGTGATGCAGTCACAGATTCTCCCAGGAAGTATCTGTGATAAAATTGATAAATTGCATAGGGATTTCTTATGGGGCCATGAAGCTGGAAATAGGAAGATGCATGATATTGGTTGGGACACAATTTGTAAGCCGAAAATTCATGGGGGTCTAGGTATTAGGAAAGCAAGAACTATGAATGTGGCTTGTTTCGGAAAGATGGTTTGGAATCTGGTTAGTAATCATAATAGTTTTTGCAAGAGTGTTCTATTGTAGAAATACCCAACCCAGCGATGAATCGAGGCTCAGTAAATTGGAAGAATATCCAGAGATGCGCGAGCCTAATCCAGGATGGTCTGAGTTGGACGGTAAGTAACGATAAGCGCGTTAAATTCTGGTCTGATTGTTGGCTTGATAGTAAGCCCCTGTTGTCACGAGTAGTAGGTGAAGTCCCACAACAGCTCCTGGATAAAACAGTCTCTGAGTTTTGGGATTGTGATACTAGGTGGATTTGGGAGAAATTTGAAAGGTTACTCCCAACCGATGCCCTTGTTAGCATTAATGGTTTTGTGATCTTTCCTGATGGGGAGGATGATTTTATCCACTGGAGGTATGAGCAAAAAAAAAAGTATAGCGTAAAATCTGCTTATAGATTTCTATCTGAACAGTCTATGAATCATTTACCTAATGCAGCAGGTACACTTAGTAGTGGAAAAACCATCTTTCAACGAATCTAGAGCCTGCAGATCCAAGAAAGGATCAGTCTTTCTCTGGAAGCTAGCTCACAACAAGCTTATGTCAAATTCAAGGAGATCAATGATGGGGTTTACCGCAGATAATTCATGTCACTAATATGGTGAGGAAGAAACAATCCTCCATATTCTTAGGGATTGCTCGATTGCAAAAAGAGTTTGGAATCGTCTCATTCCTTCTAAGTTAAAAAATAATTTCTATAGTAATAACCTGATGGAGTGGTTCTTGGAAAATATTTGTTGTGCAGGCTGCTTTCTTATAAAAGAGGAAGGGAATATTATCTTTGCTATTGTCTGTTTCAAATTGTGGCGTTGGAGAAATTGCAAAGTGTTTGCTAATGAAAACCGGATGTTTTTGCCCTTTAGACAGATCTCCCTGGCCTGTTTTGAGCACCGTAGAGCATGGAGGAATGAGGATGGTTAAGGAACTCCAACCAGATCGGTGGGTGGAAGTTCATCGGAGTGACAGACATAGTATTTGGACACCTCCTTTGAATGGATGCCTGAAACTGAATATTGATGGTGCTTTTGTTTGAATGCAGGACATGGTGCGGCTGGAGGGACTTGTAGAGACCATAACGGTAGCTGGGTGACTGGATTCTTAGCGGCGTTTGGAAAGCAGAACCCATTTCATGCGGAGCTTATGGCACTGAAGTTTGCTCTCCAAATGGTTAAAGACAAATGGATTAGCAATATAACTATCTGCTCAGACTCGACAGAGTTAGTAGAATCCTTCAACGTTTATCCAGACCACTCCTCATTCTGGCCTCTTATCACGCACTGTAGAGATCTAGCCGGGAAAGTGTATAATATTCAGTTAGTCTATACTCCCAGAGAATGTAATAAGGTTGCTGATAAGATAGCAAAGTTAGGTTTGTTCAGGGAGCCTAGATTTTATGTACTGGATGCACCCCCAGCGTGTATTATTCCTCAGATCGATGAGGAACAAACCTCTATTTAACCAATAATGAGATGAGGATCATCCTCCATTTTACGACAAAAAAAATAATCTAAATTGATCCAGGTATAAGGAAATTACCGACCCCAATCCTTTCGTAGGTAATTTAGTATATTAATCACCGCGTTTTGCTAAATAATAACTAAGAATTTTATAAATTGCCGACTGTTGTACATCGTTGGTACATTAGGGTGAGCAATCGGATAAAATGGATATCTGTTAACCGAAGTTTAAAATAAAGTACGGTGTTCGGTTATTTCGGTTATAACTGAATTAACCGAATTTAATACTTTTATCCATTTTAACCGATAACCGTTTTGTTATGTTACACTAATAACCGTTAACTACCCGATAATCGAAGTTTCTGAAATAACCGAAATAACCGAATTTCCAAAAATAACTGAAATAACCGAACTTGCCTAAAATAACTGAAAAAACCAAACTTTCTTAATTAACCAAAATAATAAAAACCTAAACCTAATTGAGTGAATAATAAAATATTGGATAAAATTATTGGGTTTAGAAAAAAATAAAATTATAAAATTATTTTTATAAAGTTCGGTTATTACGAATAACCGAAGCTTCGATTTCAATATCCGTTAACCAAACCGTACTTTTTTACGGATAACCATTTTAACCGAAATAACCGAACTTTTGAAAACGGTTAAAAAATATGGTGATCGAATCCAAAAAAACGAACGTTTATTTTGGTTATCCGAAATAACCACCCCGTTTGCACACCCCTAGTTGGTAATCCATAAAATTAAATGACGCGTTCTGTTCCATTGATACCAGGATTTTAAACCAAATACCGACCACCACAGGTCGTCGGTAACTCAATGAAAATTACCGACCACACTATTGGTCGGTAACTCGTTTATATGTCACGCCACATGGCGCCAACTCTCCTGCCATTTTTCCGATGATAATTTCCGAGGAAAATGGTGGTTGTAAAAGGTTAGTCGGTATTTAGCCGGGTAAATGGTTGTTAATGTTGTTCCAGAGATGTTGTTCAACATTGGTCGGCCATTCGTCCGTACGTACTAGTAGGTAATTACTGACTATAATTAGTGGTCGGTAATTGGTGGTCGGTAATCACAGTTTTTCTATTAGTGAACCAAGACTAAAGCTTTGATTGACAATTTGTGATAAACCATGTGCTAGAGTGCTGCAACTTCCCCGGTAAGAAAAAACATCAAACCAAACACGAAAAATACAATAACTGAGTAAAACATCGCATGGATCATTTCAAGTTCAGGGATTCAAATGCTATAGATTAGGTAAGGTCATGGATTCTAGTGTATCATACCTCTACGCGGAGAAGATGATGCTACTTGGGAAAGGGACTTGAGGAAAGAGAGAGCAATAGTGGGTGAGAGTGAAGATGAAGAGATGCTACTTTCAATGTCTTGTTTCTCGATTATGCTATCTCTACATTCCATACAAATAACAATTACCATTGCTGTAATTGTTACAGCTGCAAAATTGCAACTACTAAAGAATAATCTGTATATGCCATTCAGAATAACAATCAGTATCATTTATAAGTAATTACTAATACTACTTTAATTAAATTAATCATTCAACCAGTTAGAAATATCTATCACATATAAATAGTTCTAATAATATATTAAGTACAATAAAATCATCAACATCTTAAATTAGCAATTGATTATACAATTTAAAACTAACATTATTTAAACTGTTTCGGACAATTAATTAAACTAAACTACTACATATAGTATGTGTTATTTAACTAAACAATATATAATTAACTAAAATATAATTTAAATAAATTACCAGGGTACATTATATATATCATTTTTGAATTATTATTAATACAATTAAATCATACGTTGAATAAACTAAACTACTACATGGAATTAACAATTAAACTAAACTACTACATGTAATTAACAATTAAACTAAACGTTAGTTTAACAACTATTACGTAGATAGATAATATAAACAATATATAATTAACTAAACTATAAATTACATTAGTTACTAAAATTCATTGATTGTTTGTGTAATTACTTATTCCACAATTAAAAAGATGATACAAAAAATAACATTTAGTTAAATAACTATTAACCAAGTAAACACATATGTATTATAAATAAAACCATATATAATTAACTAATCTGATGTGAATAAAATAATTACTAAGATTCATTTTACAAAAACTAACATTTAATTTAACGAATATTCTACAATTAAAAATTATGCTAGAAAAACTAACATTTAATTTTATTACATCAAATTACTAATTAAACTAACTATTGGCGCT
>CM041780.1:221151344-221349775 GCA_023374045.1 Limonium bicolor | reverse complement strand
GAAAAAAAAAACACAGTGACACATCTTTACATGTGTACAACGTCAATATGAATTAAAAAAATTTTGTACTGCGGTGATTAGTAATTTTGTACTGCGAATAGCAACCCCCTTTAAAAATATGTTTAAACACAAATTAACAAAGTTTGAAAAATATTATAAAGTAATAAATATTTAAATTAGTTTACATGATGGTTAAAATTCACAAAATAGGTATGAGATATCATATGTATATATAATTTTAAAAAAATTGTATTTTATAATTAGCATTTATTAATTATTTTAGTAAATTATAGTCTTTTTATAATTAACAGTGTAACTATATGTACATATATGTAATCTTATAATATCTAGCTTTAATATGTATATAATACGGTGCTTATTTACCTATTACAATATTTTACTACTTATTATAATTTATATAAATGCTACATATATATGTTTTGTTCATAAAATAAACGAGTTTGATGCCGTAGCATTAGTGGTTAGGGGGTGCAAGCGTGGGACGTCTTTACCATGGGTCGCGGGTTCGAATCCCAGACACCACCAAAGATTACAAAATATAATCTAGGCGTATGAGACTAAAATTCACTTATTTTTGCGCGGGTGACTTTTAAAGCATTTAATATCATCTTAAAAGACGGTTTTCAAACCGTCGTTTAAGACGGGTGACAAAAAACGACGGTCGTATAAAAGATGGTTCGGAACCGTCGTTTTTAAACAGTTTGAACCGTCATTTTTGAGTCCGTCCGCACCAGTGCAGATACTGTCACAAAAATCCTGCTAGGAAATCCTCTCCCGCCAAATCTCAACAACTATTTCATTGCCGTGATCCCAAAAGAAAAAGGAGCCACAAACCTAACAAAATTTAGACCTATAGCTCTGTGCAACTTTGTTTACAAAACAACCAAATTCCTTGCTAACCGTGTCCAACATATTCTCCCTCATATCATTTCCCAAAACCAATCCGGTTTTGTGAAAGGTAGACTGATCACTGATAATGTTATTCTGGCTGGAGAACTTCATCACAAAATTGCCAAATCCAAAGCAAAAAAAAACATGACATGTTTTCCAGTAAAATAGACCTTAGCAAAACTTATGATAGACTGAGTTAGAATTTTCTCGGCAATGTTATTAAGGCTACGGGCTTCTGAGATCATTGGAGAATTCCGGTGATGAACTACATCACTTCAATAAAAGGGATGGTCATTATCAATGGTTCTCCTAGTAATACTTTTGTGCAACAAAGAGGAATTTGACAGGGCGACCCTATCTCACCTTTTTTATTCATTATTGCCCAAGAAGATTTGTCAAGATCTCTCAACACTGCTATGATAGATCTTAAGTATGAAAGAATTTCCATTTCTAAACAAGCCCCTCAGTGAAATACCCCAAATAATTACTACCTTAATTAATAAGGATTAAATCAAATCATGTGCAATAATCGCTACAAATATTATTGTATAAAATATATAGTCCAAAATGAACATCAAATTATACACTAAAATCTCTAATCAAAGAGAAAATATTATTAAGGAGAAATCAACTCCTAAACTGAATACCACATGCCACATAGTAGTACATGTATTATATACTACTAATATCACTCAATAAATCATATAAATGTTTTATATAGCCTAAACAAAATATATATACAATATATACTCATATATATACACTCTAGGCAAGAAAATAATAAGTCATCACCTAACACATGACCATAGTTACATATGTACAAGTTATGTTACAATGTTTACTAACAAATTTTCAAATTTCCATCCCTATTCTCTCCTTGGCCGGTTGATTAAGGGACATGGGAACAAAAAAAAGAGACTAGACTAATAAATAATACTTAAAGTACCACAAGTATAATTAAGTTCCTTTTTCCCCATTACCCATGCTTGTCTCGGTTACCCACACCCATACTACATCACTTCAACCTTCTCATTCCTTCTCTTCTTACGACAACTCTACCTCCTAATCTCCTTCTTCTTTTCCTCTGCAACCGACAAAAGCAGCAGATCTCTTTCCTTCTCATTTTCTTTGACAGAAATGACTTAAACAACAAGCTCCTCTTCTCTGTCACGTTTTGCACGGTAACAGCAGAGGAAGAACTTCACCAAAGCGGTAAAGACTTCCCCATCCTTCTTTCTCTTCTCTTCCGGTTTCTCCTTGGCTATCACAACCACTCATTTCCCTCTGTTGTAGTAACTCAACACACAGAGAAAACCTATGCATTTTTGGTTGTAGCTATAATACCAGAACAGCAATACAAAAACAAGGTGAACAAGCTCCTTCCCCCTTGTATTTTCTCACGGTCTTCCTCCTTCCAGCACTCCTTCTTCCACCTTCCTACTCTATCCCTTTCTTCTCTTCTATGTTGCAGTGAACAACAACAACAAACCCGCAGCTGGAGCTCCCATCTTCTGGCTAGGGGTGGCAAAACGGGTTGGCGGGTTGGGTTGAGCCTAACCCGGACACGACACGATTAATATACGGGTCAACACGAACACGACCCGTTTAATTAATCGGATCAAATACATCAACCCGAACACGAATATACTTCAACCCGACCCAACCCGTTTGACACGATTAGTCTTTCGTGTCAACCTGATTAACCTACTAGAACGTGACTAATTTGATAAATATATTTAAATATACACATAAATTCTACAGCAAAATATACGGAAACTTAGTTCCATTAATATTGAAAAATACCAAAAAAATCCAATCAATCTCAACAAAGAAGATTGTATCTGATAGTTCACTCGCCACTCACAGGATAAAAAACATATCCTTAAATCCAAAACAGTAATAATAAAAGTTTACCACTCTTAAGATAACAATAAGGAATCAGCAATCCAAATCTACTAATATGTTTGTCTTTTCTTCCGCAGCTTGTCTTGGTAAAACCCCTTCTTTCCCTTCCACTTTTGTTGAAGTTGTTGCCTCATTCTCTCCTATATCTTAAACATTGTCAAAAAATGAAATTGAAGTATATACTCTCTTCCAGAGAAGAAAAAATTGAGATTAGTTCATCTTTGTTTAACAGCAGATACTAAGCAAAAAGAATCGAATGATTACCTTGAATCTAAAGAGTGATAGAGACTATCCTTTTCTCTGCAACTCAACAACTTCAGATTTCTTTGCCTTTGTACGAAGAATCAGCCAGAGATGAAAGGGGCACCGGATGAAAGGGTTGGAAGATAAATTTATAGAGTGTAAAGTTAGAGAGGTAAGTGTCTTCTTGTGTTGGAAATCGACTGGAAAAGCAACCCATAGATGAATATCAAAAGTTACAAGCAGAGCTGTTGAGGTGTGACTCTCGATTTCCTGCGGTTTGCGCCTTTGCGGTGCGGCTGTTCAACTCTACAATTCCATAATTTAATTAGAATAAATGGTTGTGTGCTACTGCTAGGTTATTGACGTGTAATTATAAAGCAGTGTCTTTGTCGTGTGTGTATAGAATATAGATATGTGGCTGGAATACAAATATTATAATAAAAAAAGAGAAGTGGGTGGATAAATTGTACTAGTTACGAGGCACCTGGTGGTGTCGATTCTGTCGAAGCGACTTTAAGTTTAAAGGTTATATATATATAATTTCAACTTAAAAATTAAACGGGTTGGTGGGTTACACGAGTGAAACCCAAACCTGACACGATTATTAAACGGGTCAACCCGAACACGACCCATTTATTTAATCGTGTCATATTATAAAACCCAAACTCGTAAATATCGTGTCGGGTTCGTGTTGATCAAACGGGTCGTGTTAAAATTGCCAGCCCTACTTCTGGCACATAAACAGCAAGCAAGAGCAGCATTACAACAACCGAAAACAAGGTAAATACAAGCTCTCATTGTTCTTTCTTCTTGGCGTTTTTACAGCCTTCTTCCCACCAACCTCCTCTTCTTTTTCCAAGGTATAGAACTTCCATTTGAAGGCTCCGAACCAGCCGAGAAGACCATGGTGCTAGAAGTTTCATTGAACTTTAAAAAAGGTGAGAAAACATAGGTGTTAAATACTCCAAGCCCTAGGAATTTCGCTAGCATATCAACAGGAAAACCCTCTGAAGGAAAAGAAGGAATTAGTTTATTTGTTGAGCTCTTTCATAATACCCCACCATCGGCTCAGTCAAGGAAAGAGATGCCTGCGAGAAATGAGCTAGGGAAGATCATCAATCCTGAAGCAGAAGCAAAAGAATGCATTGACCTGTTAGTGCAGTTAGGCTGCCGGGTACCAAACCCGGCCCAAACAAAAGCAAATATTCTTAATCAGCTACAGTCCCATAATAATAATTGAGTGGCCCAAGATTGAAGGGTCCAGGATGGTGATAGTTGGGGCCGAATCAAATGAAATTTGGGGTCTAGAGACAAGCTACAGAAAATGAGGTAAGAGGAAGATTTGGTGGAACATAAAGTGGTAGGATGAGGTGATAGATCGAAGTCTTAAAGATATCCTCACAAGGGGGATCACCGGGTTGCGTGGGGTCCATCTAGCATATGTGGCGCAACAAGAATGATGGGAAAGGGTATTGCTCACAGTTATGGGGGGTGTCGGCTACCTTGGTAGAAGGGGTATTAGAAGCGTCTGTATGATTAGGAGTTTTTGTGTGAGTCTGTCATAGTCTACATGTGAGTAGGGTGATGCACATTGGTGTAAAGTGTAATGTCTAGGGATTGGGTGCTGGATTTGTAATGTGAACATGGGGGTTGGGCTAGGTACTCTTTTTCCTCCTTGGGCTTTTTCCCACTGGGTTTTGCCAAAGGAGGTTTTAATGAGGCCAATTTTTAGCTCACCTGATTGACATTTGTCAGGTTACATTTAAATTCAATAAAAGGCAAATGCCCAATTATAAAAAAAAACCTCAAACCGCCTCCTTCTTCTTCCATGTTATTGAGTCCAAAAATGCAACTTTGAACACCTCTTTTCTGCTCCCTCAACTGAAGCTTTTCCCTGGGCTACAGTGTGTCGAAAATGCAGTAGAAAAACTGCTCCAAAGCATGTCATAAAGAGCTTGAAATCAAGGTAATAAACTGAAACGTGCAAGGCATCTTTAAGCCTCTCTTCTCCTTTGTTTTCCCATGTACTAAAGCTCATTCTCTTGCTCTATAGCTGACCGGATTTCAGAGCACAAGACCTCATCAAATAGCAAGGTGAGACCCGTCTTTTTAAAGATCAAAAATCCATGTCTTTAAGCCTTAAACTAGTTACATGAAGAGGTCACTAAATGGGTCTATTTTGTCCATGGGACGGTCGTGCGTATAGGAGACCATTCCAAGAAGAAAACCAAGTTGAAGAGGTAATTAGATCCTTAAAAATCTCAAGGGTTATGTCACGGTTTAAAGAAATTTTGGGTACAAAACTAATCCATGTTATGTGATTATATATATAGAACCGTGAAGGTGTGGGTGGCTGGTGAGAGATTAGTGGAATCTCCTTGGTGATTAAATTCAAGTAAGTATTCTTAAAATCTAAATAATGTTTTAAGGTAACCAATTGGAAGAATTAAATGGAACCGAGAGCATATGTGGATATGGGTGCAAATTAAATCCTAAAAATGTGTAGATAAATATGGTGATAATTTTAATTGGTGTAAGTAAGTATAATTGGCTTACAAAGATTATGCCTATAGGTTAAATGTGGAAGAAACGGAATTTAATTAGTGAAATGCTAAATTTTGTACAAGCCGTGAACTAGTATTTCATTTGGAGGTATTTTGATGTTATTTAATAGTTAATCATGTGCTATGTTTAAGCCATGTATTTAGGCATTTTTATTTTGCTTAATTAAAGCTTTGAATAATGATTATTCAATTTTGGGATGATTTAATAAACTATATATATTCTGGTGCGAAATAGAATTTTAGGGAACAAAAATCACTTAGGGATATTTTGGATAAATATTAGAGTTTTTGGTGTTACTTGAATTAAGAATAAGTTATAATGTGTTTTAAATAAATGATAAACTTTATAAGTATCTAAATAAACAAAAGAATTAATTATGGGGGTCAAAACATGATTAAATAAAATATAGGGCACCAAATAGAATTAAAAACCGGGAGGAAACATTTTAAGGATTTTTGAAACATATAATATGAATTTTATGAAATTAAGGTGTTAAATGTAAACTAGAGAAAATATTGGGGTATTTTCGTAAATAAAAAAACAAATCTAGTCAAGGGGATAAATTAGGTGGCCAACCTTGACCACATGAGAGGGCTGACCAAACTAGAATGATAAAAATAATCATTTTTGGGTATTTAAAGAAATAATAAGTTAAAAATAACATTTATAAAAAGAAATGGGGTATTTATGTAATTACCAAAAAATAAGTGTTGGAAAATAAATATTAAGACCCTAGGGGTTTGTTTGGAATTTTAGAAGATTTTTGGAGTTGGTTAATGGATTTATTTAATTAAGGAGTATAATATATAGTTAAGTATTAAAATATAACATTTTACAAACTTATGGGGCTAATTTGTAAATAATCGAAAATCTGGAGGAAGAATGGAATTCGGAACAACCTTAGGGTTGTTCGGGAGTTTGGGAAAAATATTTGGTGGTTTTGGAATTAAATAAATCAATATGTATAATATAAAGTTTAGGTATTAAATGGTAAGTTATAAAATAAAGGTGGGTTACAATGTTTAATGAAAGTTGTGGGCTGCTAGAGTGAAAACCGAACAATTTGGGTAAGTTAACCAATTCTGGTGAAAATTGGGATTAAATGAGGCTTTAAATAATTCCGGTGTATATCTCCGGTTTTAAGTAATTAAATGCAAGTTTATAAAGTAAAGGGGGGTTATAGTGTAATTAAGAGGAAATTGAGGGTGAATAAATAAAACTGAATAAACAGTGGGGCAATTCGCATATGTACATATATATATATATGTATATTATAAGGTTTGAATATCTTAGGTTATAAGTTAATAAGGTTGATAATGTAATAATATAATGTATGAGATAGTTTTATAAATAATCAAACTATGTGGGGAAGGATTGAGATTTCTGAATTGTAACGGGGCTGATTGGTAGTGTTACATATATATATAAGAGTATAATAAGGTTTGAAAACCTTGGATTATAAATAAATAAGAGTGAAAATGTGACAAGAATAATATTTGAGGTTGGTTTTGTAAATAAATAAAAAGAGATGGGGAAAGAGTGGAATTTCCGAAAACTGTGGTGGCTGGCTAGGAATTTCGGAAGTTAGGCAAAGAAAATAAGATAAGGTTTTCAAATGATATAATGTGACATTATATTAAGGTGTAGGAGAGTATAGTATATTATTATTAAGGAGCAAATATGTATTATACACATTTACAAAAATAATGGATTAAGTTGGAAAATCTTGGAAGTATATTGTATGGTTGGAATTTTATTATAAGAGGAACTTTATGATTTATATCATGTGAATTTATAACATGACATAAGGGTATAATGTGGTTATCAAGTCACATTGGGAATTATACAATTATATGTAAAAACATGAATATAACGGCAACTACGTTACGTCATATACAAGAGTACAGTATTTTACATGCGCGTTAAAAGGGTGCGTAAACAATAACGCATGACAGCAACCTTAATACATGCGTGCATAAGTGTATATATAAATGTCCACGCATGTTCGTAAATATAACTACATAAATCATTTCGTATAACGAAACGTTTAAATGTCATGCATGCGCGCACGTAACATTATTTCCCGCATGTATGCATTCCGACAATATGTAAACAAATTGTGAATGTAACTTCCATGTAACAAGTATTAACATCGTAGCAACAATTACATACTCGTAAACTATACCGAGTAGTTGAAATCTAAATCCCTAAGATTAACGAACAATGAGTTGAACAAGAGATCAACTAAGGGTTAGTTACGGGATGGAAGTTAGAGTTTGGTCTATGATGGTTAAGTGAGCTTGAATTATATATATATATATACTGGTATTAGAACGACGTATGTACCAGAGGTACGAGTTGGTAGACACGAGTTTTTACGAGCGCTAGAGGATACGCGAGGGCTGTCACGCTAGTGTCTCAACGGTGAACAGTATGTGGACGGTGTGGTCTGAATTGACCTGGGAATGGTTCAGACACTATTGTGTGTTTAAGAATGTTGTGTGTATGCTTACGTGCATGTTTGTGTGAATTAAGAATGTATACATGATTGTTTATCTCGCACTGCCATTATTATGCGCGAACGTCCCTTTAGACTAATACTATGTCGACTATAGATCGACTTATATAAACATACATATGCGAGCAAGGAATGAAGTGGTTGTTACCCGATATAATACGTATAGTATTATAATTAAATACTAACCTAAGTAAAACACTTAGGTACGAGACACGACAATGTCGGTCTCTAGAGCTTGGACCTCGAACGTGAATGTGACCTAGACTATTTCTAGGAAATGCGTAAGACCCCGAGGGCTGCCATAATAAATATGAAACTCTCCATAACCTAAGACTATACTTGAGGTAATTCATTAACAAATTAATCACATGATGGAGGTTTGGTGTATGAGGAAACCCAGTGTAGTCTCGGACTAGCTGGTTGCGCATAATGATCACAATAGAGTGGATGACTGGTACAGGTCTACTCACATAGTACTTCATTTGATCGCATAGATCATTGGACGGAGTTCCCACGTAAAGGGAATGGCTACGGCCGTTGGTGTCCCGCCATATAATAGGTGACATAAGGAGGATTCGGGTTCCCATGTTACGGGAATGGCTACTGCCGTTGGTGTCCCGCCATATAATAGGTGACAATAAGAGAATGTGTGGAGGACAAGTCGTCTACTAACAAGACGTCTATCATTGGATATTGGTAACCGAGGGTACTAACTAACAAGTGTAACTTAATCAGTATTATGAGGCTTAATTCATCCTCATACGTGTGAATAACAACTAAACGGGCCTTAAAGGCCAAGTGGCAAGCGCCTTTCGCACTTAAAGACTTTCACACTGTTTTTGTGGTGGTTCATTGATTGTGGTTATATTGTGGGATGATTATTTATGGATTGTAGTGGACTTGATGATTGAGATACTCGATGTTTACGCATGTTTCCTTTACAACATTTATTATAGTTGTAAACCGGACAAGCATGAAATGAATCTAATATCAACATGGCTAATACGACTTAAGTGACTGATAGGGTCCACCTAGCATACTCAGCGTTTATCGCTGAGCCTCCATGGCGTTTGTCAGGTGGAGGATCGAGCTATGAAGCCGGAGCGCGGGATTTCTGGGTAGACGACGACTTTACCTTTATCACATTTTTAGAATCAGCTGTATTAAGTATGTTGTAAATTTCGGAAGTATTTTAGATGCTCACCAATTATGTATAACGAGTTGTAATTAGATTAGTGTAGTAGGCATCTCGTTCAATACTGTGGTTTAGTATTACTGTTGTTGTTATTATTTAGTTCTGCTTCTTTACTCGCATGGGCGGGTAATGGCATGTGACACCCAAGTGAGGGAGATGATCGTTTAGACTTCGTTGTGAGACGCCTTTAATTATGCTACGAGAGAGATTATTACGAGTTTAACGAGTGGGGTGTTACACTCAGATATCCTATTTAGCCTTTGCAGATGACGTTATCTTCTATAGAAAAGCGAGTGATAAAACCATGGAATCCCTAGCCACTATCATTTCAGACTTTCTGAAGGTATCAGGCCATCAAATAAACCAAGCCAAATCAGAAATTATTTTCAGCCCAAAGATTCCTCAAAACACAAAAAGTACTCTAGCTTCAATCCTAAATGTCCAACCAGGGACCTGCTTCTCCAAATACTTAGGTCTTCCATTGAATGTGGGGAGAAATAAAAAGGAAACTTTTGGTTTCATTTTAGAGTCCCTCCAAAAGAAAGTGCAAGGGTGGAATAGACCTATGTCCCAGGCAGCCAGATCTATTCTTACTATGAGTGTGCTTTAGTCTATCCCAAACTACACCATGTCTCTGTTTAAACTTCCCCTTGGGATAATAGACAAAATGAACTCTATCTGTTCTCAGTTTTGGTGGGTGGGCTCCTCAAAAAAAGGGCATGCACTGGAAAAAATGGAAATATGTGTGCTCTCAAAAAGAAAAGGGGGGGGGGGGGAGTTAGGTTTCAGGCAAATAGAATCCTTCAACAAAGCTCTATTGGCAAAACAAGTGTGGAACATCTTGAATAATGAAAATAGCTTAGTTTCAAAATCTCTGAAAGCTCTCTACTTCCCAAACACAGAATTACTCCAAGCTACAAAAGGAAAAAATGACAGTCCAATATGGAAATCTCTTCTATTTGCCATTGAAGTCATAAACCTGGGTGCGTTGAGTGTCATAGGTGATGGAGAAAACACCCAAATATGGGATCACCCCTGGATTTCAAAAAATGCCCCTGCAAAACCAATCCCTCCTTGATCTAGTAGAACATACCTCTTCAAAGTGAGTCATCTGATCTCTGATAACAAACTTACTTGAAATTAGAACCTTATAGGGGCAAACTTCCAACCCCTAGATCACCAAGCCATCCTCCAAACTTCTATCAGACCAAATTGCACAGACTTCTGGAGCTGGATAGGAACAAGTACAGGATCCTATTCAGACAAATCTGGATACTCTAAACTGATGGATCATTACTCTACTGAAGAAACCTCCACAAAAAAATCCCAGGTTTTCTCCCTCAAAAAGTTGTTGGATAAAAACCTTACCCCTCCTAGGGTCCATCTTTTTGCCTGGAAACTCATGAATAATTTCATTCCTTGCCCTGAAAACATCTCAAAAAGAATAGGAGGAACTAGTGAGTGCCAATTATGTGGTGATACCGACACTGTTACCCATAGCATACTTAAGTGTTGGACCTCCAAAGATGCTTGGGATAATATAATAGATGTCTCTCAAATCCCAAAGCAAAAGAACATTGCTATCTAGGATTGGATTAGTGACCAAGCTCCAGGTTGGGGAAAAACAAAAACAAAGGTGATCAACCAAATGTGGGCTATCTATGATGCCAGGAACAGAATCCGACACAATCCAGATCTCCCTATCTTGGAATCTATTAATTTGAACAGGGCTTTCATTGAAGCCTACCTGCTGAGTACCCAGAAACTCAAGGAAGTAGTTTTAGAAGACCAAAGCACTTGAGTCAAGGATCAAGAGATAATTTTTTCTATTTACTGTAATAGAACTTTTGGAAAAAAATATGATTTTAGTGGTGCATTTATATTACAATCGAGCTCTCTGCAATTGTTTTTTAACAGGAAAACTAGAAGTGATGCTTCTAGCTCTCTAGCAGAAGTGGACACAATCAAATATGGAGTTTCACTTGCAGTTAGGAAGGAAATCAAGAATGTGGTGGTTCTTATCAATAGTTGAGAAATCATAAATCTGGTGATGAAGGTCCTTTCCAGGAATCAAGAGGAATCATCTTCTTCCCCCTCGTATCATTTTGATTTTTGTAAGGAGATCAATGTTAGACTCCAGTACTGTAATGACATTTTCTCTAATTTTCTAGCTTTTCTAGCATTTAGGAATTACAACAATTTGTATGATTGGAAGATTTGGGAGATTTATAACTCTTTGGTAGCCATTAGCTAAGCCGCATGGCTGGAAGGTGAGGTTCTGAGGAACCAAACAAAGGTATTTTGTAATATGCCCATGAATTGGGCCCCCGGGTAGCTCTAATATGTTAATATATGAAGTAGCAAGTTTCTATTAAAAAAAAGGTAGATGCTGGCCCACGTATGAATGGTGCAGCTCAAATGAGATACCAGTCCTAGTCAGCAACTTACTGGGTTGTGTTTTATCATATTAACTTTAAATTATTGTAACTTTTTAATATATGTCTAAAATACAAAAAAAATTGCATCAATGTTCATCTAATTTCAAGCTCTTCAAAACAAGAATAAACATGAATATGTTTAGACAAGTTTAAAAATTTATATTAGTTACATGTATATATTTGCACATATCAGCAAGACTTATGATTCACCATATAAAGTTTACAATACACGGCACAATAATAATACACCAAAAAACAATAATGATTCAGTATTTGTTTCTGAATTGGTACATCAAGAAAATATATGATTCATCATATAAGGCTTAAATTACAACATACAAATAATAATAATACACCATAAAATAATTAGGGAAAATTCACAAGATACCACTGTTTAAGTTTCTAATTCACAAAATACCACTGTTTTTTTCGTAATTCAGCTTTAAACATGCTTAAACGTTGTCCAAAATTGATGAAACTTTACATGGACAGTTCATTGGGTCCCACATGTCACATATGAGCTTAAAAAACTTCAAATTTGATATTGGACCAAAATATAACACTTTAGCATCGTCCATGTAAAGTTTCATCAATTTTGGACAACGTTTAAGCATGTTTAAAGCTGAATTACGAAAAAACAGTGGTATTTTATGAATTAGAAACTTAAACAGTTGTATCTTGTGAATTTTCACAAATAATTATAGTACATCATAAAATGATAATAATACAAGATAAAACAATAATGATTCACCAATTGTTAGTTAATAAATCATAATATCAATTTTAATGAATCATGACATCAAATATAATGAATCATATCTTCATTTTAGTGTATCATCGCAAACATATAAAAATAAAAAAATTTAAACAGTGATGCAACACAAAACAATATGGTTATGAAAAATACATGATTCATCATAGAAGGTTTAAAATACACCTTACAACAACAATAACACACCACAAAACAATAATGATTTTTTATCGGTTCCAAAGTGTTATTTAATTCAGCACTTATTAATTAATGAATCATAATATCAATTTTAATGAATCATAATATCAAATTTAATGAATCATAATATCAAATTTAATGAATCATATCATTATTTTAGTGTATTAACATAATGAAATACACCGTAATTAAAAATAGTGATTAATTAGGCTAATTATGATTTTAAAGTCTTAATTATATCTAAATAAACGTTAGGGAACAAATCCCAAAGAAAACGGATCCTTAAAATGGGTTAAAAGCATAAACGAAGCTTAAGGCGCGTTTTTCGAGGAAACCGGGAAAACACGACTTTAAGCGGGTCAAATAGACTCGTAGTAAAAGAACAAAATACACTCTCTCTCCTATCCTCACCTCCCTCTCTCACGATCTGCCCTCTCTCTCTTCCTCTCTATTTCTTTTCTTCCTCCTTGGGCGACAGCCATGGAGATTTGAAGAACCCCCACAAACCTCATCTTCTCTCCTCTTGTTAACCCCTTAATCCTTCTCCAAAATTACAAAATTAGTACCATTGGAATCCCCTTGCAAAGGAGAACATCTTCCTCTTTTCAAAAATCCAAAAGCTCCAATTTCGTTTTCATGGGTGGAAGCCATTTGAAGATTTGAGTCCACCATTTGAAGCTCCTCCTTCACCTTAATGTTTTGAGGTAAAAAGAAATTCGAAAATCCATCATTTCTAGCCATTGGTTGCATTATGAGAATTTTCAGATTTTGAATGCCTTGTTCCTTGTTGCTCCAGCCGATTTTGGCTTCTTCTTTGGGCTAGGAATCTTGCTCTCTTGCTAGTCAAGAACCTCATTCATTGGTTGGAAGGTAATGCTCTTTTCTAAACCCTAAAACATCTAAATCCTAGGGTTAGTTAAATTGGATGCTAAGTGTTTGTGTGTATTGGTATGGGGTGCTGTAGCATTGCCCATTCCTTGAGCAAAAACCGAGAACAAGGAGAAAGAAAGAGTAAAAGAAGAGAAGGAAGGGAAAGAAAGAAAGAAAAACTAGCAAGACAAGGTAAATACTCTTACCTTGAGTTAGTTTGTGTATTGTATTGTAACAGTTTTTGTGTTGTAAAAATGAGTAATGTATATGGTAATGAGTAATGAGTATGTTAGAGTATAATTAGGAAGCCAATGTAACGGTTTTGAAGTTTTTAAAAGATGTTTAAAAGCTTGAGAAAACCTTGGGTATTGAATGTGTATGTGCAGGAATTTTATTGTGTTGTTGTGGAGCTGAAATGTGAGTATAATGCATTGGATAAACAGGTTGTGTGGATGAGCATATGTGAGCTGAAATGATGTGTGGGCAAAGTGAGAATTATAGGGGAGACTATGTCGAATTTTGTCTAGAAACTTGAGGACTTAGTTGTGTAAGAAGAGAGAATGACCAAGGTAGTAACTAGGTGTATTTGGAGAGTTTAAAATGAGTAGTTTAGTGTCTTGAAACAGATTGGAAAGGAACTTGTTAATGGGATGGAACTAGGATGTGAGTTAATGCATTTAGAATGCTAGGAGTGGCATTAGTTGAGGAAGTATTGAGAGGTAGAAGAGAGTTTAAAAATCTGTAGCAAAGGAGGAGTAAAAACTGATGCAAGTTTGAAGAGGAGTGAGGAAAAATTTGTGTAAGTTGAGTAGAAATTGAGTAGTAAGTTTGGTGGATGAATTAAGGTGGTTTAGAACATCAAAATGAGTATTAATCATGTAGGGAATGCATTGGTAAGGATTGGGGAAGTAATGGGAAAGAAAGCAACTGAAAACAGATTTTAAAACTAAAGTACTGGGCCAGACCGACCTTGGGACCGAACTTACAAGGTCGGTCGAGCCTTAAAATACATATACGGGAAGTCTACTGGAATGGACCGACCTTGGGGACCGAACTTGCAAGGTCGGTCGACTCCAGAATTGTGAAGACGGAAGCCCATTGGAATGGACCGACCTTGGGACCGAACTTGGGCAAGGTCGGTCGAGTCCAGAAACTTGAACCCAGAACACACTGGAATGGACCGACCTTGGGACCGGACTTGCAAGGTCGGCCGGTCCTGAAATTTTCACGTATGTAACTCACTGGAATGGACCGACCTTGGGACCGGACTTGCAAGGTCGGTCGAGCCTGGAATTTTGCCGTAATGTAACACACTGACTTCGACCGACCTTGGGTCCGACCCTGGGTAAGGTCGGTCGAGTCAAAACAAAAAATGTTTTATTATATGATTATATATGCATATATATGTAGTAGTACACCATTAATGAAGTAATAAAGATAAGAAAACAAGCTTAAGAAGTAATAAGAAAAGAATGAGTATCATAATCAAGTATGAATGTAAAGGAGTAGTAAGTATACATTAGGAGTATTAATGAAAGAATAAGTTGGATCAATAATAGATCATTGATCATACAACTTCATGTATATATAGGAACCGAATAGTTGAACACCGAAGGAACCCGGTAGTACCTTACGATGGTGAACGGTATGATTTCTTCATGCCCCGTATCCGAACTTGGTTACCCCGATTTGTGTGCTTATGTGATCACCAATAAGATAAATGCACGAATCGGACTTTTATTGCACTTAATTGTGTTTGAACTATATTGTTCTTATTGAATTCTTTTGAACATTTAGTTTGTATAATTCATGAAATATATGAATGGGAATGAAGAGTATGTGTAAATGTTGTGTACTTGAGTAGTGTATTGATGTATGGTATGGAAGTAATGAATTCTACTAATTCCTAACCATCTAACTCCTAACATGAGTAATGAGTAAAATGGAATGAGTAGAAGTCCGATATAGTTTCGGCCACGCGTGAGGATAAGGAAACACAAGAGGTTGGATCCGAATCCTGGCTATAATCTTTTCCTTGGACCAAACCCCTTAAATGGGTAGCATCCTGGATTAGTGGGCCACCCTAAAGCCCAGTGGTGGGATGTAGTAGTCCCTGCCCGGAGGTCATACCGACTTGACTTGAGTAAAGTAAGTAAGAAGTAAAGTATTGTATGAGTATTTAGTCTTGACTAGTGTAAGTCATTGACCTTGAGTAAAAGAGTAATGAACACCCGATTAACCCGGGTGTGTAAAGAACGCTAACAAGCCTTGTGTATGTATTGGAGAAGTGTATCTCCGTGTTGCGGTGAGTATTCGGTAAGTATGAACGGTCGACTTGAATGTCCTCCTTGTATGTATTGAATGCATGTATGCTTGTGAAACGGTTGTGTAGTATTGAATTGTATGAGAGCATGTATGTATGTAATGAATTGTGTGAGAGCATGTATGTATGTAATGAAATGTGTAAGAGCATGTATGTATGTATGTATGAAATGAACCGCATGTATTCGACCAAGTAGTTGGCGTACCCTCGCTAGTACGCGGGGTATGCGGTTATCATATGCAGCGTAAGCTGAGCCCCTTCGGGCACCATTTTTATTTTACAGGTACACGTGAGAACTGAAGACCGCGGTAAGCCCGAGAGGCATTCTTTTGAGTAGTTAGTAGGAGATGATTGGTGTACTGAGTTGTACACGACTTAGGCCTTTTTGAGAAGCCGGTGTACCATGTGGTACACCTTTTTGGATAATGAATTTGTGATTGGATAGAAATGAGTAGATGTACAAACTCGTAATTTTTGGGATAGCCTTGTGGAATGGAATGTAATTCGTATACTTTCGGATACTCGGTAATCAAAGTGTAAGTAAGTATTTGGTATTGTAAGGTAAGTATTATGTATTCGGTATGTTCTAATTATCAGACCGTGACTGTAAGTAGTAGTAGCCTTGTTAGTCTTGGATGGCTAACGGCGTTGTATCACCCGCCGAGAGTAAGTAAGTATTCCATTGCGAGTAAGGTAATTATGGGAATGATTAGAGGCTAATGGAAGGATTAGCGGTTGGGGTGTTACAAAAAGTGGTATCAGAGCGAAGTCTCGCTCTGATGATTAGAATACCGAGGGTAGTGATTACCGAGTTAGGTTATAAACCGTTTTATAACGGAAAATTAGATACCTAACTAGGAATGACCGTTATCAATAACGGATACCCTTTAACGTCCTTACAGACGATACCATTGTTTAAATCAAGACCACATGGTCATAGTGTCACAGTAACCAATGTAATCCACACTTGTTCAGATGTCAGGACGAGGTCCAGGTCGCCCCAGAGGAGGGACTACTGACGGACCGGGCCTGCAGACGATAGCTGAGATCGTCGCCGCCACCGTAGCACAAATGCTACCGCAAGTAATCACCGCGGTACAAGCAACACAACAAAACCAGCAGCAACAACAACAGCAGCAGCCCGACCTACCTCATCCCCGTGATACCAATTGGGTAAAGGCAGTCGCCGACCTTCGACCTCCATGCTTTAGAGGCGAGAGCGACCCCGCCAAGCTCGAGGCCTATATCTTCGAGATGGAGACAGCTTTCGAGACTCTCGAGGCTCCTGCTGGAGTTCGAGTGAGGATAGCTGCGTACAATCTCAAGGACACGGCTATGGACTGGTGGAAGCTCGTCAAGGCCGAGCACGTAGCCGACCCCACATTCGGTTGGGAAGCATTCACCTCTCTTCTCCGATCTAAGTACTACCCCGAGCATGTCAAGACCAAGAAACGGCTTGAGCTCGATGCCCTCAAGATGACGGAGAAGATGATGGTAGATGAGTATTACCGCACCTTCACTTCTATTCTCAGACTCCTACCCGACCTTGGGTATACCGGCCAAGTCTTGGTCGACCGCTTCTACGGCGGATTGAGCCATCGACTCCGGTGTGGCATGGGCTTCACACGGTTTACCTTCCTTCAGGTAAACAACGTTGAACCTTTAAAGGCCATGAACGATGCGAATTAGTATTCCCGTATGTAAATGTGTAACCTAATGCCCGAATAATTCAGGAGTGTTATCATGCTGCCTCCCGAGTTGAGATCACATGCCAGCTAAAGGATGAAGATCAAGCGCTTAAGCGCAAGGCAAGCAACAAAAACACCGGCTCTGATGATCTAAATCAGAGCAAGCCATGGAAGAAGAAGAAGGGGAAGTACTCCCACCAGAACCAGAAGAACACCTCTGGAGACGGCAGTGCCCATGCTGAGAAGGGCAAGGCAGCTGAGCCATTGCAGCTTGCCTACACTGCACCAGTGGCAACGAAGCCACTGAGGTCTCAGCCCTACAAGGGTCAGAACCCGAAACTGAATTAGTACACTTGTGAATTAGCATGTATATGGAGTATTGTAAGTACACCGAACCTCGCTAACTTGGAAGATATAGGTTCTGGATTTGGCTATGGCAAGAGCCAAAATGATAGCCGAAGCTATGTGTGCCGAAACTGCAACAAGGATCATCCCGGCATTGATTGTCAAGGAAGGGAGATCCACTGCTACAATTGCTAGAAGCCGGGGCACCGTGCTAATGCATGCCCAGAGAACTCCAAGCCCAAGGGCAACTACCAGGGCTACAAACAGCGTGAAGGCAAGGAGGTTGCATCTGGCGATGCTCAGGCCCAGCACACCTCACAGGGACAGGGATCCCGAGGTCCGCACAAGGGCGCACCACCGAGGCAGCCGGCCTTGCACATCATTGACCGTGACGGGACCGGGACCAAGTCCAGCCTAGGTAATAACCGTAACCTTTAATCCTTGAAGAGCATGACTAAGTGTCGAAGTATCTGTATGAATGAATGCATGGATGTGTAAGTACTCGAAGTATGAATTTAAGCATGAGAAAGTAAATTGAAGTATGTATTGAGCATGAAATGAATTAGTGAGCTTAGAACTCACATTAGATTAAATTTACCACCTTAGGGAAATTCCTTATCTGTTACCCAATACCTTCAAACCCACCTCACGAAGAGACCGACATCACCACTCACCACGTCACCAACAAGCAGTATCAGGTCATCCGCCCAGGTATGATCTTATTAAAAGGATACCTGACACCTGAAGCACAAATTTCAATCATCCGACGATGCAACGAACTAGGAATGGGTCCAGGAGGATTTTATACACCGAATTCCCCGGTGGAGCAACAATGAAGCTGAAGATGATGTGCTTGGGAAAGGATTGGAACCCTTATACCAAGATATACCAAAAGACACGAACAGGAGACGGAGCAACACCTTCATCAATACCCACTGAATATCAAACGCTTGTTACACTAGCTGTAGAAATCGCACAACAATGTGAAGATGAACCAATCCCTGCTCTTGAAGCAGACCTATGTATCGTCAACTTCTATGAGAAAGAAGGACGACTTGGCTTACACCAAGACAAGGACGAGACAACGGAATCTCTTAAACAAGGAGTGCCCGTAGTGTCTTGGTCCATTGGTGATGACGCCGTATTTTTGTATAGCGAGCAGAAGCATGTGGACCTCGCAGAGAAATTGGTATTGAGATCAGGAGATGTTCTAATCATGGGTGAAAAATCAAGGTTGCTGTATCACGGGATCAAGAAGAACAAGTTGAATACAACACCACCGATGATAATTAATGCCACACACATGAAACCAGGACGCCTGAACCTTACCTTTAGAAAGTATTAATCTTATAGTAGCATGTAACTCAGTAGTAACGTGTATTAGAGACACAATATGTATGATGGTTGGTTTATTCAATAAAAGCAGAGTTGGTTATTAAATTCCACTTGCGTTCCACCATCGTTACTTATAAATCTTATGAATCAATAGGTTGTTGACTCGGTACCGAAGGTAACCTGAGTATCCTCACCGAAGCACAAGCCGGTAAAAGCGGCACCATCTTAACGGGAACCTTCCCAGTGAATGGCATTGAAGCCTCAGTACTATTCGACTCCGGCGCCTCTCACACCTTCATTTCGCCATCTCTTGCGAAGAAGTTGAGGCTAGATGCGGATGAGCTACCGAACTTCTTGGTTACTCTCCCATCGAAGGAGCGAGTACAGTGTACTAAGTATTACAAATCCGCCATGATCCGAATCAAAGGCGAAGAGTTTCCCATCTCCTTCATTGAATTCAACGGGTTGGGATTCGACTTAATAGTTGGAATGAACTGGTTGGAGCGGCACAAGGGACGAATCCTCTGCGCCGAGCATCGACTGCTGCTCAAGAGTCCATCTGGGGTCACTGTTTCATACCGCCAGAGACCGAGAGAGCCTTCGACTACAGTCATCTCCGCTATGGCAATGTACCGGAAGCTCAGGAAAGGACATGAAGTATACTTATGCCATGTGCAAGATCTGGAGAGAGATCAGAGTTCAGTAATGATGTAGCAGTTGTATCCGAATTTCCGGATGTATTCCCGAAAGAGCTGCCTGGTATGCCACCACAGAGAGCAGTAGAGTTCAAAATCGATCTCATACCTGGTACTAGTCCCATTGCTAGGGCACCATACCGTATGGCACCTGCATAAATGACAGAGCTTAAAGAGCAATTGCGTGATCTTCTCGACAAAGGGTTTATACGCCCGAGCGTATCACCCTGGGGAGCACCGGTCCTCTTCGTGAAGAAGAAGGACGGTAGCCTCCGCCTCTGCATCGACTACCGTGAATTGAATGCGGTCACTGTAAAGAACAAGTATCCATTGCCACACATTGACGACCTGTTCGATCAATTGAAGGGAGCATCAGTCTTTTCTAAGATTGACCTCCGATCCGGATATCACCAAATTGCCATCAAGGAGCAAAACATTGAGAAAACAGCATTCCGAACAAGATATGGCCACTATGAATTCACGGTGATGCCATTCGGTTTGTCTAACGCACCAGCAAAATTCATGGACTTAATGAATCGATTATTTAGTGATAAGCTGGACACTTCAGTAGTAGTATTCATTGATGACATTCTCGTATACTCGAAGTCAGCAGAAGAGCATCAGAATCACTTGAGAAGAGTACTTGAGACACTGCGCGAGAACCAGCTGTATGCGAAGTTCTCCAAATGCGAGTTTTGGCTAGATCAGGTATCTTTCCTCGGTCATGTCATCTCGAGCACGGGTATTTCAGTAGATCCATCCAAAATCGAAGCAGTACGATCATGGCCTAGACCTAAGACTGTTACTGACATCCGGAGCTTTCTTGGTCTAGCCGGTTATTACCGGAGGTTTGTAAAGGACTTCTCTAAAGTCGCTAAGCCCATGACGTCATTGATGAAGAAAGATGCACCGTTTGTGTGGACAGACGAGTGCGAGGTATCCTTCTAGAGCCTAAAGGACTCATTGACCTCAGCGCCCGTTCTCACTCTTCCAGAGGGCACAGAGGGATTTGAGGTGTACTGTGATGCATCAGGCAAGGGAATGGGATGCGTGCTCATGCAGCATGGCAAGGTAGTAGCCTACGCCTCTCGCCAGCTGAAAAAGCATGAGGAGAATTACCCGACTCACGATCTAGAGTTAGGAGCCATTGTCTTCGCCTTGAAGATATGGCGACACTATCTCTATGGGGTAAGCATCACCATATACTCCGACCACAAAAGTTTACAGTATGTATTCACACAGAAGGAATTGAATCTACGACAGAGGAGGTGGATGGAGTTTCTATCAGATTACGACATCAACCTCCAGTATAAAGAAGGGAAGGCAAACGTTGTAGCCGACGCCCTGAGTCGTCGAGCACACTCGCTCCATTCGCTACTCGCTTCTTCTAGCTTGGTTGACGAGGTGCGTGACGCTCAGTTGAGCGACCCTTACTTCATAGAGATCAGATAGAAAATCACCGATGGTACCTTCGAGAACCAAAAGTATGACTTCAAATTGCACGAAGATGGTCTGATCCGGTTGAATGGCAGGTTATGCGTTCCCCGAAGCAATGCTGAGCTAAGGGATCGCATTCTGCGAGAGTCACATTGTTCCACATTGCATGTCCATCCGGGAGCCTCTAAAATGTACAAAGACATGAAGAGATACTTCTGGTGGTCAGGGATGAAATCTGACGTGACTGAGTATGTTCTGAGGTGTCTCACTTGCTAGAAAGTGAAGTTCGAGCACCGAAGACCAGGAGAAATGGTACAATCCATGCCAATTCCAGAGTGGAAATTTCATGATATCTCCATGGATTTTGTTGTTGGACTCCCACCGACTAAGGGAGGGCTCAACATGATCTGGGTAGTAGTCGATCGCCTCACCAAGGTTGCCCGATTCATACCGATGAAGGACACTTTGAAGGTGGCGAAGCTCGTGGAGCTATTCGACAAGGAGATCATTAGACACCACGGAGTCCCAAAACCATAGTATCTAACCGCGACACCAGATTTCTTTCGAGATACTGGAGAGCAACACGGGAAGCGCTGGGTACTGAGTTGAAGCTTAGCACCGCCTTCCATCCACAGACCGACGGTCAGACAGAAAGGACCATCCAGACACTCCAGGACATGCTTAGAGCATATGCCTTAGACTTCCAGGGGATCTGGATTGACAAGCTTCATCTCACCGAGTTTTCATATAACAATAGCTATCATGCTTCGATTAAGATGTCGCCCTTCCAAGCCTTCTATGGTAGACCTTGCCGTACCCCGTTGTGTTGGGATGAGTCAAGCGAAGCGGTCATCATAGGACCGGAGTATTTAGAACAAGTGCAAGCAGAAGTTCAGCAAATCCGAGCAAACATGAAAGCAGCCCAAGATAGACAGAAATCCTATGTGGATGTATGACGACGCGACCTTGAGTTCGCCGTGGGCGACCAAGTGTTCTTGCGTGTCTCACCTATGAAGGGTGTCTTCCGATTTGGCCAAAAGGGCAAGCTGAGCCCGAAATTCGTAGGCCCGTATACCATCACTGAAAGGATTGGAGCTGTGGCTTATAGGCTGGCATTACCTGAAGAATTGGGGCGTGTTCATGATGTCTTTCATGTATCACAACTCAAGAAATACATAGCCGATCCCTCTCATGTATTAGAACCTGAACACCTTTCCCTAAAGCCGACGATGAGATATGTCGAGACTCCACTGCGGATCCTTGATACGAAGACAAGAGACACTCGCCATAAATCTGTACGAATGGTGAAAGTCTTGTGGTCTAACCACGATGTCGAGGAAGCGACTTGGGAATTGGAAGATGCCATGAAGGCGAAGTACCCGAATCTATTTGTAGACTAGATGTCTAGTGTCCGTATAGTACGGAGGGTACGGGGCGTACCCCTTTTAAGGGGGGTAGAGCCTTTTTGCTTTTGCATTGCTTCAGGTTAGCATTGCATAGTATGTATGTATTGTAATTGTATTTTGTTGGCACATGTAGTGCTAATTGTATTTTATTGGCACAATGTAGTGCTAGTAGTATCCGGCATGTGGTACAATGCGTATGGTATGTGTATGGTATGTGTGTAATGAGTAATGCATTTGTGTTGTACGGTATATGACACGAATGGTATTGCGGAATGTATTGTGGAATGTGTGAAATTGAATTGCGTATTGTGTATGGTATTCGAATTGGTGTATGCTTGTAGTGTAAGAATTGTGAACACCTTGTAAGGTGGTAGTGAAGTGCATTGTGGCAATTTGCTTGCCAAATGAGTAGGAATAGTAAACCGTAAACCTTGAGCAACTTTGAGGGCAAAGTTCCTTAAGGGGGGTGGATTGAAATACCCCGTAATTAAAAATAGTGATTAATTAGGATAATTATGATTTTAAAGGCTTAATTATATCTAAATAAACGTTAGGGAACAAATCCCAAAGAAAACGGATCCTTAAAATGGGTTAAAAGCATAAATGAACCTTAAGGCGCGTTTTTCGAGGAAACTGGAAAAACGCGACTTTAAGCGGGTCAAATAGACTCGTAATGATTTTGGTCAACCAAATAGTCATTAATAAACATTAATGAAGGTTGGGAACCAATAAAATTAATTAAACGAGAAAATTCTGGAAAACGGGTTCCGGTTAGTAAAATTGTCAAAACCGGGAAGTTGTGGGGTGAGAGTGTAATAAACAAAAACTAGTGTGTCCACTTTGAAAATAAAAATGCAAATCTGATTGGGTGTGTATAGGGGAGCCGGCCAGCTTCTCTCTCTCACTCTCTTAACTCTCTCTTATTTGCTAAAAGACAAGAAAATAAGTAAAAGAACAAAATACACTCTCTCTCCTATCGTCACCTCCCTCTCTCACGATCTGCCCTCTCTCTCTTCCTCTCTATTTCTTTTCTTCCTCCTTGGGCGACAACCATGGATATTTGAAGAACCCCTACAAACCTCATCTTCTCCCCTCTTGTTAACCCCTTAATCCTTCTCCAAAAATTACAAAATTAGTACCATTGGAATCCCCTTGCAAAGGAGAACATCTTCCTCTTTTCAAAAATCCAAAAGCTCCAATTTCGTTTTCATGGGTGGAAGCCATTTGAAGATTTGAGTCCACCATTTGAAGCTCCTCCTTCACCTTAATGTTTTGAGGTAAAAAGAAATTCAAAAATCCATCATTTCTAGCCCTTGGTTGCATTATGAGAATTTTCAGATTTTGAATGCCTTGTTCCTTGTTGCTCCAGACGATTTTGGCTTCTTCTTTGGGCTAGGAATCTTGCTCTCTTGCTAGTCAAGAACCTCATTCATTGGTTGGAAGGTAATGCTCTTTTCTAAACCCTAAAAACATCTAAATCCTAGGGTTAGTTAAATTGGATGCTAAGTGTTTGTGTGTATTGGTATGGGGTGCTGTAGCATTGCCCATTCCTTGAGAAAAAACCGAGAACAAGGAGAAAGAAAGAGGAAAAGAAGCGAAGGAAGGGAAAGAAAAACTAGCAAGACAAGGTAAATAGTCTTACCTTGAGTTAGTTTGTGTATTGTATTGTAACAGTTTGTGTGTAGTAAAAATGAGTAATGTATATGGTAATGAGTAATGAGTATGTTGGAGTATATTTAGGAAGCCAATGTAACAGTTTTGAAGTTTTTAAAAGATGTTTAAAAGCTTGGGAAAACCTTGGGTATTGAATGTGTATGTGCAGGAATTTTATTATGTTGTTGTGGAGTTGAAATGTGAGTATAATGCATTGGATAAACAGGTTGTGTGGATGAGCATATGTGAGCTGAAATGATGTGTGGGCAAAGTGAGAATTATAGGGGAGACTATGTCGAATTTTGTCTAGAAATTTGAGGACTTAGTTTTATAAGAAGAGAGAATGGCCAAGGTAGTAACTAGGTGTATTTGGAGAGTTTAAAATGAGTAGTTTAGTGTCTTGAAACAGATTGGAAAGGAACTTGTTAATGGGATGGAACTAGGATGTGAGTTAATGCATTTAGAATGCTAGGAGTGGCATTAGTTGAGGAAGTATTGAGAGGTAGAAGAGAGTTTAAAAATCTGTAGCAAAGGAGGAGTAAAAACTAATGCAAGTTTGAAGAGGAGTGAGGAAAAATTTGTGTAAGTTGAGTAGAAATTGAGTAGTAAGTTTGGTGGATGAATTAAGGTGGTTTAGAACATCAAAATGAGTATTAATCATGTAGGGAATGCATTGGTAAGGATTGGGGAAGTAATGGGAAAGAAAGCAACTGAAAACAGATTTTACACTACTAGAATATAATTGTTTGGTAACAACAAAAAATCGTTACCAAAAATCAAAATCGTTACTAATCTAATTTATTGTAACGACTTTTGTCGTTACATATCGTTACACGAGATGACGTAACCAAAGATCAATTTATTTATCGTAACGACTTTTATTCGTTACTAAAAGTTATATCGTTACTAAAAATATGATTTCGTAACATTTATATCGTTACTATAGTCTTATTTTTTTTTAATCTTTAGTACTATCTTTGGTAACGAAAAACTTGTCACTAATAACAATTATGGTAACGAATTTAATTCGTTGTCAGAACCTTTGTAACAAAAAAACTGATTTTTACTAGTGTTAAAACTAAAGTACTGGGCCGGACCGACCTTAGACCGAACTTACAAGGTCGGTCGAGCCTTAAAATACAAAGACGGGAAGTCTACTGGATTGACCCGACCTTGGGGACCGAACTTGCAAGGTCGGTCGACTCCAGAATTGTGAAGACGGAAGCCCACTGGAATGGACCGACCTTGGGATCGAACTTGGGCAAGGTCGGTCGAGTCCAGAAACTTGAACCCAGAACACACTGGAATGGACCGACCTTGGGACCGGACTTGTGAAATAGCCCTAAATTAATTTAAATTAATTTAGGGGATTTCTGTTATTAAACCTTTAATAATACTATTAAGTATTAAATTATTATATGGAATTATGAATATTAAATTAGTATAAGGAATTATGAATATTAAATTATTGTATGGAGTTATGAGTATTAATATTATAGGAATTATGGAAATTATTTAGGGGATTCCTCCTATTAACTCTAAAGAATACAATTAAATATTTAATTATATATATTATTATATAGTATTATGATAATAATAAATTTATAAGCATAAATCTTGGGAAAATTTTTAAACACTCCAAGTATATTATAAAGATTTTAGAAAGAGTTGGAAATTGTTTTGAAACATAAAAGTCAAATAAAATTATAGAAACCTTAAAGCTTATTAAGCCTTGCTAGGGTTGACTTTTTGAGAATGGTCAAACTAGCACATGAAACTATACCAATAAATAGGTTATGGAAAAACCATGAAGATCGATAAAAGAACGTCAAAAACGGATCATCCTAGCCAAAGTTATGCTAGATTGAAGTTTATAGTCAAAACTTTGAGATCTGCCACGGTCAGTCAATCACAGGCCGCCCACACTTAGTCGATTTTCTCCTTGTTTTTCGCCAACAGAAATCAGTTTGTTGCCCTATCTTGTGACCTTCATAACTTTCTTATCCTTTGGAACTTTTGAGTGCCGTCTTCTTTGTTGTCTTCTCATACATTCCCTCTAAACAACCATAACTCACACAAACCCTAACTCGTTCTGAATCAACCGTAAAATTGAATCAAAGTAGCCACCCTGCAAAAACCGTAACTGCAGTTCCAGTTTTTCCTTTCAAATCAGGTAACTTCGACTAGCCATAACTTCTTCGTTTCTCAGCCAAATTTCATGTTCTTTAGCTCGTTTTGAAGAGCTCTAATCCCTATACAACTTTCATGTTGATGACAAAAGCTAATTCCCAGCCGTTTGGAATAGAGAGGTGTCTAAAGTTTCGGATTTGTCATCCCATAAAATCATGGATTTTTCTGGAAAACGTAAGGTATAAACCCGTAACTTTCGACTTAGATTTCTTTCTGTGTATTGCGATTTAGAGATAGTTCTTGCTATCAATGTGTAGAGCTAAGTTTCTTCTTTAGATTAAGCCCTTACACATAGCCTAACTCGATCTGTACTGCAAGATATAGATCCTCAAAGTCGGCCCCGTGAACTGCTCGAAAGTTTGAAACTTTCCAGATTTCCGAATTCGATTTGCTCCGTTGTTGCAATTCCAGTAAGTTTCCTTCAAATTCCTTCAACCTTGCTAATCTAAATTATATTGTCGGTCAAAAACATGTTTCAATTGCATCAATTACGCTTTAGATTGAGTGAATTTGGGAGAATCGAATTCGAAAACTCTTAAGAACCCTAACCTCGAAATCGAATTCGAAAACCATTGTATACTGCATTAAAATTGGGGAAATTGGTCTCATTAGAACCGTAATTTAATTTCGGAACCATAGAAACAAGAATCACTTGATTTCGTTCTGTAGATTGGGAGATATTGTCGATTTAGTACTCGACTTCGATTTTGGATTCGATGAAGAACTGGGGCTTCAGCATCCGTCCGATCTGGACTTAAGGAAATGGACGGCCAAGATTAGATCGTGGATAATAAAGATGTTTTAAGTTTATAATGTTTCAGAATGTAACTCTAATTTGTTGAATTAATTTAAATACCTTCCCGAAGGTATTTTGACTTGAAATTTTAACCATAGATTCCTTATTAAATCTAGTGTATTTTGATGTAAATTAATAAGGTTTTGGAGTTTTTAAACATAAGTTATGAGTTTTGCAAGTTAGGTTTTCTAGAATTATTTGGCTAAATTAAAAAGATATTTTTATGAAATAAAAATTTTATAATATGTCTAAAATGTTATAGTTACTGTATATTAAGTTTGGGAATTTTTGGGCAATGGTAAATGGTTTTAAAAATTGTGTTTATGAGTTTTTCATAAGAGTAACTTATAATATATGGTTTTTAATGTAACCAAAAATTAAAGTATGGTTTGTTAATAAACTTTTTAAGCTGGGAAAAATATGGAACACTAAATTAACACTTTATAACAGTAAGTTTATAAATGTTAGGTATTAGTTTTTAATAGAAGTGAAATTATTTACATATATGTATATATACATATTTAAGTGGAAACTTATATAAATCAAGGAATATAATTATTTTTACGTTTTATTTATTATATTATATGGGAGTTAATATTCTTAATTAAAACTAAGGAATATATATATATATTTACACATATATGTAAAAGAAATAAAATAGTAACTTAGGTTAAATCAAGGAGCTAAATTAATCTACATTTATATTAATTATATAATATGGTAGTTAATATACTTAATTGAAACTAAGGAAAATACTTTATTTTATTAACCATATTTTGGATGTAGGTGTGTGTAAAAGTTAATATAAATAATTAAATACAATAAAACTACATAAATAATGTTTTGTACAAATCCTAGTATATATAAATATATACACAGTAAACATAATAAAATTAAATACCTTATAGGAAATATAATACGAATGAATTAATAAGTTAAACTAAACCCCTACATAATACCAATAAAAGAATATTATATGAGGTGGTATTAAATTATAAATGAATTAGGCTTAAAGAGTTACCTTTGAATTTCCAAGGTTTATATGTAAACCATATTAAAATACATGTATAGTTATTTGTCAATGATCAGAATGTAAATCTAAAATTGGGATTAAGTAATTAATAAGTTAAAACTTAGGAAAAATTGTGATTAGATTACATAAAATGTTGCACAAATAGATCTTATTCTATAATTAATGATAAACAAATGTAATACGATTACATCTAAATATTCTTAATATATAAACCATAATAAAATAAGTAAAATACTTTTACATCTAAATGTGAGGTGGATTAGTAAGTCTAGATTTAATCATTTCTTAACATTTATGGTAGTGAAATATAACTTAATTTTTAAGATAGAATCATTATAAGGATTATAATAATATTCTATATTAAACGATGATTTGGAAATTATCTAAATAATTATCCTTAAGTTTCTTAGAATTAGATAAGCCATATAAAATACATTTATACTAGTATTCAGGATGTGAGTATACAATTAAGTGGGGTATTTAGTAGTGATAATTTATAGGAAGGTTTATAAATGGGAATTTGATACTTAAAACCTTTGAACCTTTTATCAGATAAAACTAAGTTACATAAGATATTATATTGATATACTTTACGGTAAAGGGGAATAATGTTAGGATATTTGAATATAAAATATGGGAAATTTCATAGTAGATTATCTTATTAAATAATTAACAATTTCCCTTACGAACCCGAATTGGTTCTTTGATAAATTCTACTCTAAGATATATTGTCCATCCTAAATACAATAAAGGAAATTTATTATTAGGTTATTCCTTTGAAACCTTAGGTTTTGTAAAACAAGTTAAAACGTATTTAAGGCTTAAGTTTATTGAAGTTTAGTACAAAAGGATTATACATAGTCTATAGAGAGAATGTGTGTAAAAATAAAACATTTAGGAGATTAAAGGTAAGTAAGGATACATAAAAGGTTATATTTAAACACCTTATTATATAGGTAATAATTAAGCAAATAATGTACCTTGTGAATACTAAATGTAAGAATTTGATAAGTCTAAGTTAACTATAATATAGTTGTTTCAATATGAGAGGTAATTCAACATCTTATGACGAGATTATTAGACGGTTATAATAGGAAGTCATACTGAACTAAGGATATGTTAATTGAGTTTAGTGGCTCAATTAAGTTATAATAAAATGTATCTACAACATTATGATTCCAATATACAAGATGTAGATCTTAGTTAAGTTAAGGGGAAACTTAATCATGATGGATTATTTAGTAATATTGGTAAAATACATAATCATTACATTGTGAAGTAATAGCATAGTATTCTAAGATAAACCTATCATAGGTCATAATACGATGTTTACTCTGAAATAAGAATAAAGGTATTGAGTTTAAGAGTTATTATTGAGATTCTAAGATTAATTGAGTAATATAAATACACTTATGATATAAAGGTCTTAATGTGAGAATTACGGTTAAGTATTAGTAAAGTGGATAAGAGTGGAACAAGTAACAAGTGTTAGAAGAATACATCCCTTGATCTTACAACCTTGAGTTATACAACATTCTAAGTCAAGTCAAAGGTTATACATAACATTTGAGTGAGGGCTTAAAAGACAATTGGGACTTAGAAATAAGAGTGAGGAGTTTATTTAAGCTTAACGTAGGCTACAAGTGGTTGATGATAGACTATCTTTAATATTCTTCAGAGTACTGTTGATTGTTTGCGCAAGTTGACTAGGAATGCTACAACGTTATCCAGGTACGATTTCTCGTACTCCGTTACTTTTGCTGATTGTCTTATGAGACGTTTTCGAAAAACGCTAACTGACTTTAAGGAGAATTTCTAAAAGGAAATGGTTGTGTGACTAACTCAGCTTGTGTGACTAACTGAGCCTTGAATGTGAAACTCACTTGGGTTTTGGTTCCTTCTTTTTGGTTGTTCCATTAGACATTGACTGCTTAGGGTTTACGCTTCTGCACTCTGTAGGACTGAGTGTTTTGGTATTGCTCTGGGTAGTTAGTGATCTAATGGGAATTTGGAAAAAGGTCAATCTTGGAAATTCTTCTTTTGACTCTGGATATCGTTTCATCCATGAGCTGGTTCTTGAGGTTTCGACGTGCGCGCGTCTTCAATGGTAACAGTGAGGGGCTGTATATCCCCTGTCCCAAAAAGGGACGTGATAGACAGTGAGGGGCTGTATATCCCCTGTCCCCAAAAGGGACGTGATAGACAGTGAGGGGCTGTATATCCCCTGTCCTTAGTGGACGTGATAGACAGTGAGGGGCTGTATATCCCCTGTCCTAAAAGGACGTACTTGGCGGTGGGGGCCATCTCTCCCAGTTGAATTATTCCACTCTTGAGTTATTGAATCTTGGATATATCTTTTCATTCCTAGTCCTTTGTGACTATCTGAGTCTTTCTACTCCTAACGGGAATTGGGTTTAACTAAAACAATGGATGTTCACTAACACATGAGGTGGTTTTGTTTCACTAACTTTACTTTTCTATTATTTATCTTTATCCTTAACTTGTTATCTTTGGCTTGGTGATTTTAAAGTGCCTTGTTTCCCTGCTTTACTTTCAAGAGTTTAATTTCAAGTTACTGTTTATTTGAAGAGTTATGTTTTAAAGATTGTTTTGGAGAATTGTACCAGTTCCATTTCAGGGAACTGACCCACCCCTCCCGAGGTGGGCTGCTTGGTTTCATCTTGCAGGTACAAATTGATTTACAGGTGGCCACGAAAAGCATGAGTGTTTGGGATGGGATTAGGTCTATGGAGAGTGAATATATTTATTATTGTTATGTTTGTTAAGTTTTCTCGAAGTTCAGACCGTAACTTAGTTAATTGTAATGGTTGTAATTGGTGAGGTTGGTACCGGGTGTTTGGAGCCCGATGGTCTGTAGCACCTTTAGTTTATTTTTCGCTGTTGTTTTATTATTATAGGGGTGTTACAACTTGCAAGGTCGGTCGGTCCTGAAATTTTCACGTATGTAACTCACTGGAATGGACCGACCTTGGGACCGGACTTGCAAGGTCGGTCGAGCCTGGAATTTTGCTGTAATGTAACACACTGACTTCGACCGACCTTGGGTCCGACCCTGGGTAAGGTCGGTCGAGTCAAAACAAAAAAAAATGTTTTATTATATGATTATAGTAATCATATGTATATATATATATATATATGCCTATACACATATATGCATATATATGTAGTAGTACACCATTAATGAAGTAATAAAGATAAGAAAGCAAGTTTAAGAAGTAATAAGAAAAGAATGAGTATCATAATCAAGTATGAATGTAAAGGAGTAGTAAGTATACATTAGGAGTATTAATGAAAGAATAAGTTGGATCAATAATAGATCATTGATCATACAACTTCATGTATATATAGGTAGAGCTGCCAAAATTTGACCCAACCCGAAAACCTGTCCGTTTTATCCGAACCCAAAACCCGATTGAAACCCAAAAATATTTAAATATAATAAACCCGAAACCCGATTGGGTAAAACCCAAATGACCCAAAAAATTTATAACCCGAAACCGACCCGAACCCGAAATGACCCGAAATAATAGTAATTAAAACTTAGCCAAACTCGATAACAGGAAATAATAGTGATCATAAATTGTCCCAAACATGAATGACCTAAATAAATATGACAAAAAACTTGATTCAAACTTATTATATCCGAATGAAATTAAAAAAAAGGCATTGTATTGACTTTTCTATAATTTAAATGTAGTATCATCTTATAGAAATTAGGTATATATTTATTTAAAATTTTGTCAAAAAATATTAACTATGACCCGAAATAACCGAAACCTGATTCTATCTGACACTATTACAACCCGAACCCGATTTGACCCGAACCCGAATGACCCGAACCTGAAATGACCCAAAAGTTAAATGACCCGAATTGATATTGACCCGGAAATTATGACCCAAAACCCGAACGGGTAACCCGTTTGACAGGTCTATATAAAGGAACCGAATAGTTGAACACCGAAGGAACCCGGTAGTACCTTACGATGGTGAACGGTATGATTTCTTCATGCCCCGTATCCTAACTTGGTTACCCCGATTTGTGTGCTTATGTGATCACCAATAAGATAAATGCACGAATCAGACTTTTATTGCACTTAATTGTGTTTGAACTATATTGTTCTTATTGAATTCTTTTGAACATTTAGTTTGTATAATTCATGAAATATATGAATGGGAATGAAGAGTATGTGTAAATGTTGTGTACTTGAGTAGTGTATTGATGTATGGTATGGAAGTAATGAATTCTACTAATTCCTAACCATCTAACTCCTAACATGAGTAATGAGTTAAATGGAATGAGTAGAAGTCTGATATAGTTTCGGCCACGCGTGAGGATAAGGAAAACAAGAGGTTGGATCCGAATCTGGCTATAATCTTTTCCTTGGACCAAACCCTTAAATGGGTAGTATCCTGGATAGTGGGCCACCCTAAAGCCCGGTGGTGGGATGTAGTAGTCCCTGCCCGGAGGTCATACCGACTTGACTTGAGTAAAGTAAGTAAGAAGTAAAGATTGTATGAGATTTGGTCTTGACTAGTGTAAGTCATTGACCTTGAGTAAAGAGTAACGAACACCCGATTAACCCGGGTGTGTAAAGAACGCTAACAAGCCTTGTATGTATTGGAGAAGGTATCTCCGTGTTGCGGGAGTATTCGGAAGTATGAACGGTCGACTTGAATGTCCTCCTTGTATGTATTGAATGCATGTATGCCTGTGAAACGGTTGTGTAGTATTGAATTGTATGAGAGCAGTATGTATGTAATGAATTGTGTGAAGCATGTATGTATGTAATGAAATGTGGTAAGAGCATGTGTATGTATGTATGAAATGAACGCATGTATTCGACCAAGTAGTTGGCGTACCCTCGCTAGTAGCGGGGTATGCGGTTATCATATGCAGCGAAGCTGAGCCCCTTCGGGCCCATTTATTTTACAGGTACACGTGAGAACTGAAGACCGCGGTAAGCCCGAGAGGCATTCTTTTGAGTAGTTAGTAGGAGATGATTGGTGTACTGAGTTGTACACGACTTAGGCCTTTTTGAGAAGCCGGTGTACCATGTGGTACACCTTTTTGGATAAGATGTTTGTGATGGATAGAAATGAGTAGATGTAACAAACTCGTAATTTCTGGGATAGCCTTGTAGAATGGAAATGTAATTCGTATACTTTCGGATACTCGGTAATCAAAGTGTAAGTAAGTATTTGGTATTGTAAGGTAAGTATTATGTTCGGTATGTTCTAATTATCAGACCGTGACTGTAAGTAGTAGTAGCCTGTTAGTCTTGGATGGCTAACAGCGTTGTATCACCGCCGAGAGTAAGTAAGTATTCCGCTACGAGTAAGGTAATTATGGGAATGATTAGAGGATAATGGAAGGATTAGCGGTTGGGGTGTTACACATAAACATATAAAAGTAAAAAAAATTAAACAATAATATAACAATAATGTATGAAAAATACATGATTCACCGTATAAGGTTTAAAATACACCATATAATAATAATAATACACTACAAAAGAATAATGATTTTTTATCGGTTTGAAATTTATAATCTAATTCACCACTTATTAGTTAATGAATGATAATATCAATTTTAATGAATCATAATATCAAAATTCACGAATAATATTATCATTTTAGTTATCATCATACACATGTAAAAATAGATTTTTTTTCAAAGTTGTCAAAACATATTTATGACTGGTTTGTTTTGTAGAGTTTGAATTTAGATGAACCGTGATATTTTTTACATTTTGGACTTATATATTAAAAGTTACAACCATTTAAAGTTAATATAGTAAAAAAGCAGCACAGTCAGCAAAATAGTCCAGTCAGCAGCTGACTGGACTGCCAAGTGGATAGACCATACCATGTACGGTGCAACCTGCCCGTGTCTTCGAATTACTCACAAACGCGGACAGTGATATTTGTGTTTGTCGGTTATATGTTAATTACTTATTAATACTATAATATGTATATAAATTAAATTTATCTATATTTTATTAGTTTTAATCTCATAATTTTCTATACTACTATCCCAAATATAGTTACTAAAACTAGGTGATTTAATTACTAAATCCATTCAGTTTTATAAATTTTAAATATTTATTACAGAATTAATTGCATGAATTATCAATTCAAATTTTATTTTAGTTGTTGCAAGTTTTTTACTTCTACTTCAATTTGTATTCTCTTCTAACAAACAAAATATAAAAGATTTGTGAACGAAACACCTATGCTTGTTCACAATGTATAATCTAGACACAACGTTGATAAATTGTATTCATAAACACATTGGTATTCAATACACCATATGAACCACTCGCTCTTAGAAACTAGGGTTTATGAGAGACTTTGTGTTTAGCGGTAAAGTGTAAACGAGAATGTAAAGCATCAATATTGTATTGTATATCAGATTAATTCCTTCTGTTACAAACTAGGATATATATACTAAAACTAAGATAAAGATCTGTAAAGATAAAAGTTTGTAAATAATAAAAAGATCTTCCTAATCTTCCTCTAATCTCCCTAAACTCATATAATGTACTGGGCTGGGAATAATTAAGATGGGCCAGCCCAATATTCCAATATTATTCCAATACCCCCCGCAAGCCGCGGGTAAAGAACGTTACCAAGGCTTGAACTTTCATGTGTCACGCATTCCCATGCGTTGTATCTACGCTTTGTATTGTGACCCGGGAAGAATCTTGGTCATCATATCCGCTAGTTGTGTGGAAGTGTGAGTGTAAATGATATCAACAAGCCCTTGTTCAATCTTCTCACGAACAAAATGACAATCAATTTCAATGTGTTTTGTCCTCTCGGGGAATACCGGATTACGAGCAATATGAATTGCAGACTGATTATCACACTTAACAGGTATAGGTATGATGTCATTAACACAAAGCTCAGACAAAACACGAGTCAACCAAGTCAATTCTGTTGTGACACGTCGGAGAGAACGATACTCTGCCTCTACACTTGAGAGGGATACAGACCCTTGCTTCTTGGTCTTCCATGAAATTGGACTCTCCCCCAGGAAAATATAATATCCAGATACAGACTTTCTAGTATTTAGACAAGCAGCCCAATCTGAATCACAATAGGCTAGCAGATTCAACTTTGTAAATCCTCCATCGGTAAGAACAATCCCGTAATTTACAGTACCTTTCACTTAACAGAGGGCATGCAAAGCCGCCTCCATGTGAACATCTGTTGGGCTCTGCATGAACTGGCTCAGATTTTGAACAGTGAAGCTAATATCTGGTCGAGTGTTGGACAAGTAGTTAAGCTTCCCTACGAGTCTCCTATAGATAGAAGGATCTCGAAGAGGACTACCTTCATTGGCTCGAAGAGATTTCCCCACAATCATAGGCCCTTGTGTGACTCGCTTGTCTCAGCAAGCATATTCTTCAATAAGATCCATGCAGTATTTTCGTTGAGATAGAATGTATCCTCTCTGGGTTTGGATGAATTCTATTCCCAAGAAGTAGTGTAAGGATCCCAAATCCTTGATCTTGAAATTCAAATCTAGAGCATTTTTGATTTTATCAAGTTCCTCTTGCTGAGACCCCACAAGCAAAATATCATCTACATAAACGGCCATGAATATCCTTTCATCCTGTGTATCCTTGAAGAACAAGGAATAATCGTTCTTAGACTGTGTAAAACAAAGAGTCCTAAGAAAATTAGCCAACTTAGAGAACCATTGTCTGGAAGCTTGCTTAAGTCCATATAAAGACTTCTTCAGCAAACAGGCCTTGTTGTTTCCTTCGACCGTTAGACCATCCGAAATCCGCATAAAAACTTCCTCATTGAGATCCCCATGCAGGAAAGCATTGTTGACGTCAAGCTGATTTATAATCCACCCTTTGTTAAGTGCTACAACAATAAGTGCTCGTATTGTTGTAAGTTTGACAACCGGTGAAAAGGTTTCATTGTAATCTAGGCCATGACGCTGTGTGAACCCTTTGGCAACTAATCGTGCCTTATACCATTCTAGAGACCCGTCTGACTTCAATTTGACCTTGTAGACCCATTTGCAACCGATCACTTTCTTTCCACGTGGCAAGGTCACAACATCCCATGTGTCATTCTTGGCAAGAGCTCGTAACTTTTCGTCCATGGCCTTCTACCAATGAACATGCTGCACTGCTTCTCGGTAGCTGTTGGGCTCTGTCATATCATGATCGGATCCAATCCGTGCACTGGATAATAAAGCAATGCTGGTGTTTGGCTTAAATTCAGTGAGACTTTCACAACCTGTGATGAGATTATCGAAACCTGCTTATCTTTGTAGACCCTTTCATCCAATACCTCTTGGAATATAGAACCACACACATAGTCTTCTAAATAACCAGGTCTATGGCTTTCTCTCCCGGAACGGCGCACCGGCATATCTTGGCGTACAAGTTCATCAGTTGTGGAAGTTTCCACACGACGAACTGGTTCCCTTGTTTCTTCATCAGCAAGTATAACATCATAAACATCTGTGGGAGAAACATTCTGCTCATGGAGATCATAACTCTGTATGTCTCCTGCGTAAGGAAAATCACTCACATGGAATTTGACATCTCGACACACGCCAACAGTCTGAGTTTTGATATCTAATACCTTGTGTCCTTTCCTCCTTGGATCTTCTCCTAGATAAACACAAGCTTGTCCACGTGGACTGAATTTCCCTTCTTTGTGATTGAGAATAGTTTTGTAACATAACACCCAAACGGTTTTATCTTATCATATAATGCTTTCTGCCCGTACAATCTTTCAAAAGGCGTCATTCCTCCTAGTACCTTGGTAGGAAGCCTGTTGATAAGATAAGTGGCATGTAGGATACACTCACCCCAATAGCAGAGTGGAACATTAGCCTGAAAATATAATGCTCTAGCTGTCTCAAGAAGATACTTATGTTTCCTCTCGACCACTGCATTCTGTTGAGGAGTGTGTGCACACGTCGTCTGGTGAATTATGCCTTTCTTAGAAATTTTTTTTTTCCTTCATTAGAACTTCCAAGTTCCTTAGCATTATCAGATCGGACCACCTTGACTTTTGTATCAAACTGTCATTCTATCATATTAAGAAAATTCACAACAGCTTCCCAAGCTTCACCTTTCTGTTTTATAAGTTGTACCCATGTAGACCTTGTGAAATCATCGACAAAACAGACAAAATGCTTGTAACCATTGTGTGTTTCAACCTTGAATGGGCCCCACACATCGACATGTAACATTTCGAAAGCCCTTTTAGTTTTTATAGACGAATCACTAAAAGGCAACCTTTGGGCTCTACTTTTGTAGCACACATCACAAGCATAGTCATAAGAAAAATCTGATTGCTTTATTAGACCCATTGTAACAAGTTTCTTGAGAGGAACATGTCCAAGTTTTACATGCAATTCCTTTGCCTTAACACTAATAAAAGAAGCGAAACCCATCTCCAGATTAGAATTGGTGCAGACTGGTTCCAGGCCCGTCTTCGAATCCTTGACAACATCCCCCCTTTTTGAACTAGAGTGGCCCAAATGGCCGGTAGAAGAATCAGTTGGCAGGCCCAACACGTATAGCCCGTTAAGACTTTCTCCAAACTTTTCAGTCTTCCCTGTCGAGTGGTCCTGAAGAGAACACCGATTAGAATAAAAAAACAAAGCACAACCACAATCTTCGACGAAACGCTTCACATAAATCAGACTGAACTGGAAATCGGGCACAAATAACACTCCTCGAAGCCAAAATCTCTTGCCGATTCTCACATCTCCTAACAAATTTACTCTATGTGGCCTCCCGTCTGGTAAGATGATAATCTTTTCAGTTTCCAATCTTTGCACTTTCTCGAGGTAATCCCTAACTCCGGTGATATGATCCGTCGAACCTGAATCTATAATCCACTTCCCTTGAAACAAGGTGCGTGAACTAGTAAGACAGAGTTTATCGAAGTGTGAATTACCTGAGAAATTGCTGTAGCTTAAATCTTCAGTTTTCGCCCCTGTGTTGACACTGCGTATCAATTCGGTTATTTGTTGGATCTGCTTGGGTGTTAGCCCGCCATCCTGACTCGCTTGGTCTGTCTGCTCTTCTGTTCTTGTGGTGTTCGCATACCCCTTTCTTCTGCGTGCCAGAACATTATCTCTGCCATGAATTTGATAACATTCGTTTTCGGTGTGACCACTTCTCTTACAGTGGTTACACTTCAATCTATGGAAACAATTTTCAAAACTATGGCCGCTTTTCTTACAGTGGCCACATGTGAGCTTTCTTTTATCGGTATCGCCTTTAGGGTTTCTAAAATTCTCTGAACTTTTTGAACCTTCTGTTTGCGCAGACCGGTGAGAGTTAAAAGGACAAGGCGTCATCTTCTCTGAGGGACTTTCCCCCTCTCTGTTCTTCTTCTTGAACTACCAACGAGAACGCCTTCTCTAAAGTCGGCGGATTCTGCATCACCAAGATTTGGCCCCGAATAGATAAGTAGTTTCTGTTTAATCCCATGAGGAAATGAACTAGCTTATCTTCTTCAATAGCTTTCTTGATGGAATTATTGATGTCACAAGTGCATTTGTTACACGAACATCTCTGGGCTGGCCTGACTTGATCTAGTTCGCCCCATACCCTTTTCAATTTGTTGAAGTAGGCTACTACTGAATCTTCTCCCTGTCTAATTTCTCCAAGTTCACGTTTCAGGACATGAACCACTGCTAAGTTGCTATGTTCATAGCGTGCACAGACAGAATTCCAGATCTCTTCTGGGTCTTCAAGTAGCCTGACGCTTTCAAGGACACTGCCACCGAGAGAATTCTTGAGCCAAGAAACAACAAGTGAGTTTGCCCTCTCCCAAGATGAATACCAAATTGTTTCATTTTCATCTGGCTTTTTTACCTTGCCTGTGACAAACAATAATACTTGTTCTTGGATTTAAGGGCTGTCACCATATCACATCTCCAGCCAAGAAAACCGGTGCCATCGAACTTCGAAACGAGACTCAATCCCGGATTCTCCGCGGCATGGACGTAGATGGGGTCGTTTATGTCTACCTGAGTTTCCAGCTGTTGAAGGAGGACTCAAATCTTTCTTCCCTTTCCCAGCATCATCCGCCATGTGAGCAAAAGAGAATACTCAATCTTCCTGTGTTCTTGATACCATCTTAGAAACTAGGGTTTATGAGAGACTTTGTGTTTAGCGGTAAAGTGTAAACGAGAATGTAAAGCATCAATATTGTATTGTATATCAGATTATATTCCTTCTGCTTACAAACTAGGATATATATACTAAACTAAGATAAAGATCTGTAAAGATAAAAGTTTGTAAAATAATAAAAGATCTTCCTAATCTTCCTCTAATCTCCCTAAACTCATATAATGTACTGGGCTGGGAATAATTAAGATGGGCCAGCCCAATATTCCAATATTATTCCAATACATGTTGGAGATCAAGTGTGAGTCCCACATTGAAAAATTATGTAGCTAGCAAGTAACTTATATAGCCTAGAGCTACTCCACCTAATGCCAATTGGTTTTAGGATGGAACCTCATGGGTTATTGGGCCTTGCTAGTCTTTATGGGTATTTTTATATAATTCCCTCCGTTGGGCCTATTCCTCCCCCCACAACATTTCTAACATGGTATCAGAGCCCGGGTTCTGCCTTGGGTAATGCACCACTGCCTAATGGATACCCAAGTGGGGTCCAAACAGGGTGCAATGTAGGAGGCCGCGGAGGTAAGAGACTCACACTTGATGGGGGATGTTGGAGATCAAGTGTGAGTCCTACATTGAAAAATTATGTAGCTAGCAAGTAACTTATATAACCTAGAGCTACTCCACCTAATGCCAATTGGTTTTAGGATGGAACCTCATGGGTTATTGGGCCTTGCTAGTCTTTATGGGTATTTTTATATAATTCCCTCCGTTGGGCCTATTCCTCCCCCCACAACATTTCTAACATGGTATCAGAGCCCGGGTTCTGCCTTGGGTAATGCACCACTGCCTAATGGATACCCAAGTGGGGTCCAAACAGGGTGCAATGTGGGAGGCCGCGGAGGTAAGAGACTCACACTTGATGGGGGATGTTGGAGATCAAGTGTGAGTCCCACATTGAAAAATTATGTAGCTAGCAAGTAACTTATATAGCCTAGAGCTACTCCACCTAATGCCAATTGGTTTTAGGATGGAACCTCATGGGTTATTGGGCCTTGCTAGTCTTTATGGGTATTTTTATATAATTCCCTCCGTTGGGCCTATTCCTCCCCCCACAACATTTCTAACACTCGCATATATTCATTTAGTGTTTGGTACATTTATTTGTTTCCATTTGGGTGCTCTGTATGGAGCATAAAAACCATAATTTTTGTATGGTATATCGTGTATAAAACATGGGAATTTGTTAAGGTATATTTGCTACTAAATAATTTGTATATACAATGTTGTTAGATTGTTGTAACACTAGTTTTTACACATGGGATATAAAAATTCACCATAATTGACATAACGAAATAGCTAGCACCTGTTCACTATGTACCTTTATATAAACTAGACACAGGGTTGGTATCTTTTCTTCTTAAAACATTGAGTAAATTACTCATAACCCCCTTGAGGATTGGGCATAATTCAGTTAACCCCCTTGAGTTTATCATAATTATTGCTAACCACCTTGAGATTACGGTATCTCTAACTATGAGCCCCTGAATGATAACTCTGTTATCAAAGTGTTAACTACATGCTGACCCATCAGCTTAATCACATTATTAATGTCATCTTGGACAACAAAACTGCTTAATCAACATCATCTAACTCTCTCTCATCCCAATTCAGATGCATTTTTGAGGAAGGGTTGATGTTTTGCGGAAAAGAAAAATGCTGACTAAGGTGTGATTTTTGTCCAACATGTCATTAATAATGTGATTAAGCTGATGGGTCAGCATGTAGTTAACGTTTTGATAACAGAGTTATTGTTCGGGGGCTCATAGTCAAAGATAGTGTAACCTCAAGGCGGTTATCAATAATTATGATAAACACAAGGGGGTTAACTGTATTATGCCCAATCCTCAAGGGGGTTCCGAGTAATTTACTCTAAAACATTTGTATTCTTTTCTAGCAGACAAACTATAAAACATCAACATGAACATAGCCAAACTTCAATTACTCTTTTACCCATAAATGCAATGTAGACATTGGGTTCAGAAATAATTTGGTCTATTCAAAGTAATTTACGTGAAGGACACTCAATTAGAGCCACAAATTTAAACTATTATAAATAATGAAGAAATTAGAGCCACAAATTCCTGAATGAAGCACCTACCACATGTTCACTATGTACTTGTGCATAAACTATACTCATGTTGTTAATAATTCTATTCTTAAACATGTTGATATTTCTTTTTATAACACCCATACTCCATACTTAACCCCTAATCCGACCATTGGCGTAAATAAACCATTCATATGCAGCGGAATTTAAACTTTAACCAAAACAATCACGGGTGCTACCACCCTTACTCACCCATGTGAGTAACAAGTCATTCCAAAATAACATACATTACTACTACGTTGTGATGACTAGAGATAGATAACCCGAAATTACAATACTTACCAAAAAACGTGAGCATCTAACTACATCATAATACATCTGAATATTCAGTCCAAAACACAAACCAAATTAACTAAAAAGAGAGTAGTCTTTGTGTTACTACAAATATTTTGATTGATCAAACTAGTTACATACTAAGGTTGAGTTACAGACACAAGAGTCTGAGTCTTGAACTGGTCGACATATTAAATTGCCAAGCGAAATTCTCGCTGTGCCAGATCAACCTTAGGCAGATTCTGAACAAATTATATCTTTAGTAGATAATTTAGAGAATATCTTTTCTATTTAAAATTTGAGTCGGTTTATAGAATTTTATCTTTATTGTAACACCCCAACCCATAAATACATAGTCATCTCATAAACCTCCATTTACTTAACCCACATTACAGCGGAATTCTTACAACAGTTGGTGTTACCGCCGTTAGCCACCCACGTGACTAACTAGGCATACTAAATACTCCAAGATCTAGCTACGGTTTGATGGACCCGAATATACCGAACATCAATGTACACTTAACCTTAACCAATACATATCCTCAGTACAAATATTTCATATCCTATTACATCTTACTAACATCTCATACCATTTACTAAACGAGTGTACATGCACAACTCGTATAACTAAAAGAAAACAACCCGAAATAATTCTACCCGATCCTACTCTCAGGACGGTCGTCTTCTATCATTCACCTGCAAAATTTAAACAGTTGCCCCTGAGGGGGTCAGAACCTTTGCTGGTATGATTCTCTTATAGCCCCCAAGCTAACGGGGCTATGACGACTAATTGTCGATAGCATGGAGTTGATTAGATACACAACATAAGTAGGAAGTGCAATAAACAACAAGCCACATATGAACAAACATGGTTCACACACAATGAACGACTTAAAAGCGTTCCCTTAATTAGTGAGTTAATCTTTTAACTCCTTAAGTTATTATTCCTATGAATCTCAGTCCATTCTTATCTTACCTCAGTCTTAATCTTTATCTCAGTCTCAATATACCAACCGTTCTTTAATTAGAATTGGTTGTATCTTATCTCAAACAAGACAACCGTTCTTTATTTAGAATGGTTGTTCCTTAAATTCATTGTTTATCTTGTCGGGTTAAAAGTAACCCTAACCAATGAGTTATCAGCTCCATTGGTTTACACAAACAATATTTGTTAGAATTAGTTGGGATTTAGGTAGATCCTACCACACCATCTCAGTGGTGCCTCCCACCTCGAACAGAAATCGAGGTGACCGAGTCTTTATGTCGACTCTAGGCGACGAGTCCGAAGACAAGTCATATTTGGAAGTCGGAACCTGATAAGGATACCAACCTCCTACTTAACACATGCATGACCGAACCGTTCCGGATTCCTCACCCCCCCAAGTTCTAGTTAGTAGAAGCCTCAAGTCAAAGTTTGTTAGTTAACCTCTTTCGGTTACTAAGAAAACAATATTTGGGAGTGTTCCTTATTCTCACACAATTCTTTACTAAACATTGTTAGTAAGTTTTCAAGGTAAGTCGTGTTAGTGCATCACAATCACACAACAAACATAATATTCCGGTTGCATGCTTTATCTTGTTTAGTCGGCACACATAAACAAATAGCACACAAGCCGAGGGACACCTCGTTAGTAAGCAGGCTACAAGAAAACCATACCGTGCACCGTCGGTTTTTCGGTTGCTTACTCTCATCCGAAGTCCACATACTCAAGTCCTAAAACATTCATTCAGTTTTAGGTTGTTAATTACTTTTCCAATCAACCTAACTTACTTAACCACCATGATCCCCATCTAATTCCACTTAAGTTCTTATAAACTTAACCTTAAACTCTTAAAACCATTTACTTAACTTAATCCCTTAAGTCCTTATGTGCTTATTTATCTAATCATCATTACCCTCTTAATGGCTTACTACTAATACCACTTAACACTCTTAGAATTTAGAGTTTTTTTTAAGTATGGGCCGACCGACCCACCGACCGACCCAACCCCCTGGGTCGGTCCATTCCAGAAACATTCGGGTCCTCCAGATTTTGCCCGACCGACCCAAGCTCATCCCGACCGACCCAAGACCCTCTAGGTCGGTCCATTCCAGAAACATTTCGGCTAGCTCTATACAGTTCGACCGACCCAGACAGGGTCGGTCCCCTAGGTCGGTCCACTGCAGAACTTTATCCTTAAATGCTCAATCAATACCAAACTCTTCCACAAGTTCCCCAACATGTTCTAATACCATTTAGGCACTTAATACCCTCTTAATCCACTCACAATCAAACTCCTTAACCATTTACTCAAAATCTCACTAATTCCTTAACACTTAGCATTTAATTCCTTACACTTCCATCTTGTAATTTTGCCTAAGACTTCAACTAACCAAAATATGTCCTTTCCATCAATGTAATCAATCCTCAAGCATTATCACTCATTCCCATTCTCTTTTACTCAAACTTCTTAAGGCTATCTACTCTAGCTCATGCTTAAACCTTCACAAGACATAACACCTTATTACCTTCAAACTTTGCATAAGTTTCCTAACTTCTTTTATCATGGTTTTGGTGCCTTAAATTCACCATTATAACCCCTAGTTCCTCTTACACATCCCTAGGTCATCTTATTACTCAAGAACACCTTAGTTTATCCATTTCCACCAAAACAACCCTTAATATTTACTAGTACATCCTAAGTCATGAAATCTCCTTAGAACATCTTAAACACCAAGTTTCACAACCAAATTTTGACATAGCTTCCCTAGTATATTACTACACCCAAACATTTAGTTTTTCATCCTTAAATAACCAAGAACACTCAAATCCTTAATACACAATCTCTACACACAAAACTACACCCAAACTACACTACAACATAATATAGTGCATAAACTTAATTTACTTGGCACTTAGGCCCTTAAATGACATAAATTTAACCACTGAATTTCCCACATATAATAGCCTTCAACCTGCAAATACACACAACAATGCTCCCATTGCAATATAAGTGTTCTTGTAATTCACCTTGTGATTGTTTTACTAACTCATTTGCCATTTGCTCCTTAGTCACAAGTTCTCAAATATAATCATTCTTTCTCCTAGGTTTTATATCCCTCACACAATGTATACTCTAAGCTACATTTATTACCTAACTAAATCCCATCTCTTAAAACAATAAAACACCTTAAGGTAAGTTATTTACCTTGTTTTTCAAACTTTCCTCTCAACTTCCTCCTTAGGTTTTCTTGGATGATTCTCGGCCAAGGACTTAAATCCTCTTTCGAATGTTCTAATCAACATTTAAATAATGTAATAAGTGCTAAATATTGCACCTTAACTTAAGGAATCATTTCCTAGGTTTACAAGAATTGCTTAATGCGCTAAATGGATGTTTACCTTTGAAATTTGGAATGAGCTTTGATAATGAAGCAAGGCAAGAATTCTTCTAGTCTTTGGAGATTGAAACAAAGCTAGTTTAAGGAGTAAAACGAGACTCCATGAGAGGCAATTTTCGGACATTAAGAAAAATGGAAAGAAAGTTGATTTTTCTTTCACTTTCCTTACCTTGAATGAATGGAAAAGCAAAAGAGCTCTTCAAACTTGATTTCCCCCTTCAATGGAGTTTCTCCATGGCATAAAACTTGAGCTTTAAGAGATTTGGGAAGATAGAAATGAAGGCCTTGACTTAACTAAGACAAATATGCAATTTGTTTTGGATTTGGAGCTTGGAGTTGCATTTGGTAAGTGAATGAAGATGAGGAGCCATGGCTGGAGCTTCACGTTTTTCTTTGGAAGAGAAGAGGAAGAAGAAACTGGTGGGGAAGGGATGAAATGAAGAGAGGAGAGAGGCATTCTAAAGTAATGTAAGATATTTGCTAAATGCAAATAGTATCTTCTTTTTTTCCCCCTTCTTTCCTAGCAATTGCTGGAAACTTAAGTGGTGACTCATCCCCCTTACAAAACCGGCCACCTTTAGTCAATTAGGGATGGTCATTTGACCATTGACCAAACAAGAAGGTTTATTACTTAAATTGTACTATTTGGGCACTATTCACAATTAGTGCACAAATTTGTGAAATTTTTGGTTTCCCATTGATTTAGGCTTCCTAATGTGATACTAAGTAGTACACAAGTTGATTAAGGTGTAATCATGGGCATTTAGCCACTCAAAACCCATTCCTAAGACAATTTTTCAAAAATGAGCTTTAAGGCTCCTTAAAGCACAATTTGTGTTTAAGCTTGTTTTTGAGCTTGGTTTTCTTTGGTAATTGATTTAACATGTCCATTAGCATGTTAATAAGGTCTAAGAATGATATTTGGGTGTTAAATCAAAGTTACTCCTAGCTTAGAGTATGTTTTTGCTTAAATTGCTCTTATGACGTTTCCTTGTGTTTTCTTTGGTTTAGATTGTCTACCAATGTTTCTAAGGCATGTTTTAGCCTTATTACATCATAACTTGATGTTTAATTAACATACTTAGGTTTAGGGTATTTCAATCTACCCCCCTTAATTGAACTTTGTCCCCAAAGTTCCCATGCATCTTATTTTATTAGATTACACGGTTTATCTCATTCCATAGATCATATAGATCATGCTTATATGTACTTAAACTTATTGACTCATTAGGTCTGTCATATACTTATACTCAAATATCATAGAACATGTTTAAGCATGTATAGCACTCAAAATTCCTTTTGTTGCATCCTCCCCATGTTACCGGTCAGAAGACGAAGGCTCACAGGTCCTCGACTTCATGAGCGAGTAATGCAAGATAACGCCCGCAGGTACCGACTATTGGACGCTTACGCTCTCTGGTCCGCGGTCCTTTGGAAGATTAAAACAATCACACAACTTTTGTCGTACTCTCTCATGTCACCGGTCCGAAGACAAAGGCACATTCGTCCTCAACTTCATGAGCAAGAATACAAAACTACTCTGTTCTCCCCATGTCACCAGTCTGAAGACAAAGGCTCATGCGTCCTCGACTTCATGGGCGAGACTCAATTAAAAGGAAGTCTTTTTTACGAGGTCAAGTGAGGAATAATTCCTCTAATTGAAAATACAATCAACTCAAATTCCACTTTTATGCTAATTGCATCTATTCTAATGTGATTAATTGTTACCACTTGTAGGGAGTTTCAGGAATCATTCGACCCTGATGTGATCAGCATCAGTGTTGAACTATCCTTCCACCCCAATTTGTGTTTGGTTTCCCTTGATCCCTAGAAAATCAAGCTCCACCTCCCACGTCAATTTCAAACAACAGTCAATTCACTCATTTCCAATTTTCTATCTTTTTAGTCATTCTAGTCATAATAAATACATCTCCAAGCTGTGGACTCAGTCCATCAAACATTCCCAATTCATCTCTTAGTAATTTCCTCAGGACTTTAGCTCCTACTAAGCTCTATATCAGTTTCATACCGGTTCTTACCTCATACACATACCATTCCTTACCTAATACTCATATTGATTCATATCTCATAATATTACTTACTCATATCTCATATAGATTTTCATCTTGACTCATATCTCACATATTCCTTAAGTCTCTTTATTTCTCTTCACTAATTCTCTTAACTTGTACTCACACCGGAGTTAACAAGATAGGTACTTAATACGTATGGTATTCGCATCTTCTGTGCACAATAATCATAATTAATCTCAGAATATATACTTGTATATGTAAAATAAATTCTCAAATTCTTTGTGCTATGCACACGTAGTTACGTACTTAGTACATAAACATACGCTAAGCGGTTTTTCGTTCTACCCCCCTTAAAATGGATTACACCCACGTAATCAACATGTTATTACCCTTGAACTTAGGTTCAAGATGTTTGATTCTCACTAAGCATTCGAGCTTCCATGTCATCCATCTCACCTTATGATCCGATCAGAGGGTCGTTAACCGTGTTAATGGCGTCTCTGTATCTAGGATTCTTATTGGTATTTATACCAGTCTCTCTAATGTGTTGGGTTTAACCTAACGGTTCTAAAGTATTCAGTTGGTAAGCCATATTTTTATCCAACTGGAAGATGTGCGGTACATCATTCCTCTTCCTGTTCATTAGGTACGTCAAACTTTTAAGGTACCGGTCTGCTAGCTTCCGCTGCTCGACTCTGATAACCTTAGGGCTTAGTTGCCTTTCTTATCCCTTTATAGTATTGTAAATTCTCATGCATCCTTGTAATTTAGAAGTAGAGGTCTCTCAATGGACACGCGGTACCTTTGTTTACACCCGACCTTAATGAGTTGTAGCTTGTATAGCTCGTTTTCTCTGAAGATTTAACATTCATGCTCTTAGTGCTCTCTCAAGTGTCTAAAATGGTTCTTTCCAACAGAACTTTGGTCTGAGGATGATTCTTAATCTGAAACTACTGTTTAGTGCTTATTGCGCTTTACAGTTTTATCTCTAACGTCTTAAGACATGTCCATGTCTGCACTTAATAATCCGTGCTTCTTGCACTTCATAGTTCTTAATCATTTTCTGTCTGAAGTGAGTTCTCTGATTTCTTTGTGTCGTTGTTTCAACTGAGTTCCTTCTCTTCAACTGTTTTGTGGTAGTAGATGCTATTGTCTGCTCTTGCGTCGTTGACCGTGGTACGGAATCAACTACTTCCCGTGTTCCTTACACTACTCGTCTACATGCATGGGGTACCTTACTGGTACATTACTACTTATCCAGCTAACTCATAAATGAGTCTGTCAGACCTGCAAGCCCCCTATGGAGTGCAGTCGTCCCACATCTCGTTTTAGTAAACACGTGTGTCCGTCACACGTTTAGCTATTGCTAATCGTGAAGTATTCTGTTGTCGATCTCCTCTTTCATTGTTCCATGATAACACTTATTGTTCTTCTTGAACTTATTCAAGGGAAATTCATTTACTGTGTTCGTTGATATGATAAGTTCTAGCTTCTTTTGGTCTTTAGTACGGACTCGATCCTTTAGTAACTGAGGCCTCTTTCCATAGAGCCTATTATCTTGTTTCTTATGTTTGATCTACTAGGAATGCACTTCCAGTTCCTTAAGGAATGGGTAGTGTGCTTCGTGTGAAATCTTTCATCACATGGTCTAAATTACTGGCGTTAATGCACAATTCGTCTACCATCTTATTTCCTTACTTATATCGATTTAGAGTTGAGTAATTAGCGCTAATTACTAATCGATGAATTAGGGTTTCTGAATACATATTTAGTATTTGCTGTGTAAAAATCTAAATCGTGGAAGAATTGTAAATACAAGAAAATTGAGGGTGAAATGGTAATTTAGCAAAATTGGGGCAAAAGCGTGAATTATAGAAAGTTTAGGGGTGATCTGAAGATTTGGAATTGGTCTCTTAAATTAGGCAGTATGATATGGATGAAATCCAATTTGGTCAAAGTTAATATTTTGGTCAAAATTAGTATTCTGATTAATATTAGCATTACGGTCACAATTAGTGTTTTGGTCAAAATTCAAGTTGGTCAAAATTGGGTGTGTTGGTCAACTTGAAATTAAGGTTAGAAAGTGTTAGAAAATTGTGAAGTAATAAATTGGGGCTAATTTGTAAATCTGAGAAAGATTGTGGGTGAAATTTACAATTTAAGAAAATTGGGCTAAAATCATAAATTCTGGAAAATTTGGAAACGATAGGTTAGAGTTGAAGTTGGAAAGTTCAAATTGGGATTTATTGGTCAAAATCGAATTTAGGATTTTGACCAAGTCAAAAGGTCAAAATTAAATTGGGATTTTGACCGAGTCAAAATTGATTTGGGGGTTAGTCAAATTGAAATAGGGAACTCTGGATTGGTCAATGAAATCAAAACTAGTTGGGCTTAAAGGAATTGAATAACAAAATGGAATTAGGCTTAAAGTAGCCCATTAAATTGGGTTGGGAAATAATTTAGGTATTAGTTGAGCCCAAACTAAATTAGAGGAGAATGGCAACACTAATATTGTATTTGGCCAACTTTAATTGACTAAGTAGTAAATGGTGAGTAAATGTGACTAATAACCTCATTTTTTTTGTAAGTTGATCAATTGACGGGTTAAAATAATTAAGGAATTTTTATAAAATCGGTACTAAGTTAGCAGTATTATGTTTATATTATTTATGAGAAGCTAGAGTTTTATATATGTATATGTAATGGGTTAATACTAATATTATCAGAATTTAGATGTATATGTCTATATATATAATGGGTTAACACTAGAATTTATGAGACTATATATGTGAGTGTATAAATATGTATATGTACATAATGTTAGGGTATTAGAATGAAAATAAATTGGGCCAAGGCAAAAGGGCCACCTCCACATGACTAAAGGTCCCACCTTATAAGGGATTTAAGGATATGGATAATTTATAGTATGTGGTTATGAATGTATATTTTAATGTAACATTAAATTGGTGGGAACACACCTATATGAGATATGATATACTTAGATTTGAATATAAGTTGGAGGTTACTTGGTTAAATAATGTAACACCATTAAGGATTTTAGTAATTAATAGAACCTATATATTCTACGTACAATATAAAGATTAGGATTGTATCTTAGACTATGCTTTATAATGTTATAAATGTTACAGCAATTACAAAGTATTAATGTCACTAGTGAGACTAGTACAAGTGATGAAATAATAAGGTTATAAAATAATGTGGAGTATTAAATAGACTTTAGTAATGTATATATTGTTACATAACCTTAGGATTATAATCCTAATATGGATTTGTGTAAAATAACACAACTAAGTGAGGTTAATTACCTCACATTAAATGATAAGATATATCATTTAATAAATGAGTTTTATAATTCTTACGTATATATCTAAGAATATATTAAGTGAATGGATTATATGATATGGTTGGAAACCATTATAATATTAAATAAGAGATGTTATAAGATGGGAAGATAAATTATAACACATTAGATATAAAGTTCTTATGTTAAAGTATAATATATTAAATGGTGAGTGAATTATATAATACAAGGGCTATAATATGAATTATATAAACTATGTACCAGGGTAGACTAACCAAGTCAACATAATTGGCCAAGTCAACTCGATTGACCAAAGAGGTCAAGTTGACTAAGGAGAAATAAAGGTTTATAAGTCAAGGATATAATTAACATATAGTAACAAACTATATGGATATGTGTATTATATATAAATAAAAAACCTATGAATAATTGAGATAGGTTATATGGATTAAATCCTAAGTAGTAAATAAATACTACATATTACTTACAATATAGTTTGAAGATGAGTTAACTAATCCCAAACTGTTAAAACCGAATGATAAACATTGAACAATCACGGGGTAATTACTAGGGGAATTGGTGACTAGTCAGGATACCGAATTAGTCCGTATAACAGAGAGCTAATATGTAGTTTATATTCCAGAGTTGAGTGCATTAGAGGACCAGCGCTAGAGGACGAGCTACGAGGAGTACCGGACGAGCGTGAATCTTCACGCTAGCGATTATTACGGTGTACGGTATGTTCATTGTGTGGTCTGAACCCCTGAGGGAAGCCTCGGGTTCGGGTATTACTTGTGTATATGACAAGAGTGATATGCGTGAAATGCATGATGTGTGTGGATTAATTCCTTGATTGTCAAGTGAACGTTATGGTGTGCTTAAGAATTTTACATATGCTTATATGCATGTATGTCTGGGTTGAAATGTATGCTTGACCGTTTATATCACATTATTATTATTATTGTATACGAACGTCCTTTCGGACTAATACTACGTCAACTATAGATCGACTTATATAAACATACATATGCGATCAATATGATGAAGTTGTTGTTACTTAATAATACACCTAGTATTAAAATTATATACACAGTAACCTAAGAAAATACTTAGGTACGAGACACGACTATGTTGGTCTCTGGAACATGGACCTCGAACGTGAGTACGACTTAGATTATTTCTAGGTATGCGTAAGACCCTTAGGGCAGCCGTATAATGAATGAGTACTCTATAACCCTATAATAAACATGTAGTTAAACCATGGTCTGCATTCGTTCCAGCAGGTTGTGCATAGTGATCACTGAGTGTTCTTCCCGGATCGGGGTTCCCACTCTATTAAGCCACACGAGGCTACATAGATCGTTGGCCGGAATGTACCGTCGTTGGTGCCAGGCTTCTTGCCACCAGGAAGACTGTCCATTGATGAATAAAAATTTACGGGTTGTCTTAACTTGACACCCAACAAGCGATAAGGTTTACAGAATGATGAGGACCTGAGAGGTCAGTGGTATATAACGAAAATAAGATCATTTGCTGAATGACTATGCACTCCAGTGCTTTATTTCGTTTGCTGTGATTACGCGTGTATCGTGTTGTATGTGAATGTAGTGACTGCCTTGATTGTGTTTATACGTTTCCATCCATGTATTTACAGTTTCAATATATCTATAAACCAGTACAGCATGTAACGAACCTCATGTTAAGACGGCTAATTGACCTAAAGGGTCTAGGACAACATAGTTAACATACTCGGCCAAGTGCTGAGCCCTCCATGGCCACCGATATTTTATGTTTCAGGTAAATGATGATTGGAGCCGGAGAGCGGGATAGTGGGTAGATGACCTCGACCTTTATTTATTACGCTTCTAGGATTAATGCTATAAGTGCTCACTTGTCATAGTTATTGAGTTTTTTAGGGATGTTATAGTTAGTATCTCGTTCGTCACTGCGGTTATCAATTGTCGATGTTTATTATATTTCGTTTCTACTTCATTACTCGCATGGGTGAGTAATGGCATGTGACACCCGAGTGAGGATTATTAGTATTTCAACTTCCGCTGTAAGACGTTTTTAATTCTGCTACATGAGTGATTATTACGAGTTTATGGTGAGGGGTGTTACAAAAGTGGTATCAGAGCGGAGTACCGCTCTGATGACGAGATATTAGGACTATGACAGTGAGCTTAGGATTGTGGGAATACGGGAAACGTTTGTGAGGTACAAGTCGTCTGGTCTTAAACGAACCAGTGTCTTAGTAACGCTAAATGCGTAACGATATTAGCCTTAATGGCATATCTGTGTTATTGATTACTATACGGTAAATTACCGAGCAATGATACGACATACTGTGTTATAGTTGTCGAGTAGAGGTAGAGGCCACAAAAGGCAAGGCATGTCAGGAGATAATGGAGGTCCTGCAATCCCGAATAATGTCGAGATGGCAATAGCCGCTCTAGCTTGTTTAGAGCATATCCCGAGAAACGGCAGTGGTACCCCACCCGTCGCTGCCCACACCTTGAATATCGCCTGCAGAGGCAATGTAGTGAAGGGCGTCAAGGAGACGGAAGATCCCTCCTGATCGGGAAGACTGAAGTGATCGCTATAATTGTTGTAACATCAACATATATGAGAGAGCTTGTGATACAATAAATTACTAAGGACCGGGGGTCCCGATAGTTACACACTATCTAGAAGCGTTACTTATACGCAGTGGAAATTATACATTAAACCCTGCTTCAAAGAAGGATAGAAAACCCTTAGGGCAAATGGGTCGGCTGTAATAAGACACCACAACCCTGTCCAATTAACCAAAAGAAAGCATGGACAAGTGTACCTGACGATTGAAGGATGGAAAAAGAGTCTGAGACGACAGTTAAAATGCATGACATGAGGAACCGATAACCGCTTAGAAGCCTTCCCATAAAGGGATAGTTCCAGGTCAATGCAACATTAAAGGTTCAGTAAGATCTGACCTGTAAACGTGATAACTCTATGAGCTTACAAACCGAAACCCTCCTACAATTGCTGTAACGCAACATCCAATCAAGGAATGCCATACCAAAGACGATCAAGTACTCCATCTGCTAGACCCGGAACACCATGAGGTGACTATACGGGGAAGACCCTAGCTGGTACAACAAGAAGGTGAAGAGAGTCACCAGAGGCAGAGCACCCCGAATTTTGCGGGAACCTTAGGCGCTGGTACTAGTACTCAGCGCGCTCTGGATAACCGCCAATCCTTAACTTAATTACTTGACTGCATGAACACATGCATCAAAAACCTCCTCCTACCGTGGTGAAGATTAAAACAAAACTCATAAAAGAACCCAACTTAGAAAACCTAGAAATAGAATTACCCTAGAGAACTTACTATACCCTAACAGACCGTAGTAACTCCAATACTACCCTTTCAAGACAAAACATTTAAACCATACCCAAACGACCGGAGTGTGAGCCTCGATTTTAAACCTTATCCTATGTTGATTAAAGTTGATTAGGATCTAACCGGGTTTTAGGTCCACTTATAACCTAAGATTAATAACTATGTCATATAACAATAATTATTAAAACCTAAGCTAGCTCACTGGAACCTATTATGAGTCGCCACCTAATTTTAACCTAGATCAAATTAGGAAAGGAGAGTTCGGGTTCGGGGGCTTGGTATACGACTTATTTAGGGTTCAATTACTTTCATTACCCCAAGAAGTCATTTTTCCTCTACTTAGTTTAATTACGGCTTATTACGAGTCGCTTTAACCTAAGTGTGCGAGCTTTCTGTTTTTTTGTGTTTTTTAGCATTTTTTGACAGAAAATTAAAAAGGAAATTAAAATGACCTAAACTAGGGTTTGAGAGGCAGAATTAGGTCAAATTTTGAATTCGTCCGTAGTCACGGACCTAATGTCCGAGACCACGCACCCCCAGTTGAATTAAATGATTTCGAAAACAGAACAAATAAAAACGCAAACTTGAAAGGTCCGGGGCCACGGACAAGGTGTCCGTGGGCCCGGACATGTATTGGTAGAAACCCTAAAATTTGAAAAATTGAAATATATGAAATACCACCACCGTCCGTGGGTGTCCGTGGTCACGGACAACCAGTCCGTGGTCCCGGAAAATGAGTCCGAGGTCACAGACAACCCACGGACAATGGGTTTTTGTTGGTTCCCGACGGTGTTTTGAGCTCAAAATTTATGGGTGTGTTGCTTGAAAGATGTACAAGACGTTAGTGATTGAAAGTTGTCAATTTGAAATCGAATTCAATGCGAAACTTAACGAACAAGTAATTGGACAAAAGCTTAAAAACGGCAATATAGAAGCCGAAAAGGGTTAGTTTGAGCCCGAAATTTATCAGAGAGCTAATAAGGTCGTGGGGAGTCAGAAAAGTAGAACTGTAACCTGTTTTACCTTCAAATTCAAGATGATTCTTCACGCCGGGATTCATCAGAGGCTCCGGTGGTGCTGGTTCCGGATTGAGTTCGATCCGAGCTTCTGGTTGTCGACTGTTGATGGTGTTCTTCTCGTTTTGGAGGTGGTTTGGTTGATGTTTGATGATTTTTGACGTGTTGGGAATTGAAAAACATGTCTCGGTGTTGATTTCGGTGAGATTTTGGTGTTGTTTTGGTGCTTAAAGGTACAAAAACGTGGGAGGCTGGCTATGGAGAAGAGTTTTGACTGCCTAGGGTTCTAAGAGCTTGTGAGATTCTGTTTTTATCAAAAGACCTAACCCTTTATATAGACTTTCTTAAAGATATAGAAAATCTAGTAAAAGTAAGATTTTTTGGCATTTTAATTAAATGACTTCCCAAAGGAATTTTGCTGTGAAATTTTAACCACGTGTCAAGGATGGAAACTATGATTTTTCTGAAGTGGAATCTAATTTTTAAAATATTGGAATATTTTTAAATTCAATTTCTCGTCAGATTCAATCAGAAATTGCTAGAAAAGTATTGGAAATTCGAAAAATCAAAATTCTAACGCCATTATGCTTAAAATGTCATCCTCTATCATGGGTTAAAATTTCAAAGCATTTCAAGTCAATTTGAGTGTCTTTTAGAGGAGAGAGAAAGCCTATAGGAGGTCTCGGGAACCTTAAAAATTATGAAAACGCCCCTGACAATGACGAAACTGCTCCCTATGCCCTGAAATGCGCCGATCGAGCCGGAATCTCTCACTACTTGATTGAAGTGCCCCTTACAACACCAAAACCTCATAGACCCTAACCAGGGGGGTCAAAATTTTGGGTATAACATTGCCCCCCGTCAACTAGACTTTGTAATGGATATGAAAAGTCTGGTTGATGCTTGAGTGATGCCCCAAAATTTCGGATCGTGAACAGACCCCGCATGCCGTTGGAGACTAACAAGCCACGTCGAGCTATTCTAAGGCGCTGAATACCTATAAGTAAAGTGAAATGAGGTAATGTCAAGCGATTCTAAGGCGTTGACAACCTAAAAAGTAAAAATGAAATAATGTCAAGCGATTCTAAGGCGTTGACAACCTAAAAAGTGAAGATGAGATAATGTCAAGCGATTCTAAGGTGTTGACTACCTAAAAATGGTGAAAATGATGTCAAGCTATTCTAAGGCGTTGACTACCTAAAAATGGTGAAAATGATGTCAAGCCATTCTAAGGTGTTGACTACCTAAAAATGGTGAAAATGATGTTAAGCTATTCTAAGGCATTGACTACCTAAAAATGGTGAAAATGATGTCAGACTAGACGAGCATCTAAGGTGTCAGGATCCTAAAAATGAAAAGAGATGTAATGAGATTGATGTGATGTGTGCCTAAATTGACGAATGTAAAGTAGGACCTATGGGTGCCAAGTGGAATGGTAGGAAATTGGGTTCATGACGAGCCTGAGGTTGAGTTCATCTATTCTGGTGAATCTGAATCTTTGGCTGAGAATATGCATCTCTGAAGAGTCTGTATCTTTGGCTGAGAATATGTATCCCTGAGGAATCTGTATCTTCGGCTGAGAATCTGTATCCCTGAAGAATCTGTACCTTCGGCTGGGAATCTGTACCTCTGAAGAATCTGTACCTTCGGCTGAGAATCTGTATCCCTGAAGAATCTGTACCTTCGGCTGAGAATCTGTATCCCTGACGAATCTGTACCTTCGGCTGAGAATCTGTATCCCTGAAGAATCTGTACCTTCGGCTGAGAATTTGTATCCCTGAAGAATCTGTACCTTCGGCTGAGAATCTGTATCCCTGAAGAATCTGTACCTTCGGCTGAGAATCTGTATCCCTGAAGAATATGTACCTTCGGCTGAGAATCTGTATCCCTGAAGAATCTGTACCTTCGGCTGAGAATCTGGATCCCTGAAGAATCTGTACCTTCGGCTGAGAATCTGTATCCCTGAAGAATCTGTACCTTCGGCTGAGAATCTGTATCCCTGATTTGTGACGAGAAATCTCGTATGGATAGATGCAAGGTAAATTTTATGCAAATAATCATGATGAAGTTGATTATGAACGTGCCAAACATGGCAATGATGATGTTCATGAAACCGAAGTGTTTGAAGGAAAATTGTGCAGGACGAGAAATTGCTAAAAAGGTGCCAAGCGTGGCAATGTTTAAAGGAAATTCTTTCTACTGAAAAAGAAAGTGAAATTATTGTTCCCTGACCAAAGATTTCAAACTTGCACTTTTTTCCTTAGAAGATGAACGTGCCGCTGGTGGGAGTAAGGTTTTTTTCGTTTGCGGGGCTTTTTCAGTGGTGGTAGGGCTTATGACGGGCCATGGAATTTATGTGGAGGTGAACGCTTATGAGGTGCCCGTGGTATATGATGTGGAGATAAGGGCTTATGTAGGCCTGAGGTGTTTGATGTGGAGGTAAGGGCTTATGTAGGTCTGTGGTGGGATGGTGGTGCTCAAGCTTTGGGTTTCAATTGTGTTGTCATGGCAATTTTTGGAACCAACAATTGCCCCCAGTATTTTTCCTTTGGACAATCTGAGCTAGAGTTCATGGCAATCGATCGTGATTGCCCCAGTATTTTCTTCGATTAAACATGCGAACAAGTCTCATCCTCACAGGGTCAAGGCTTATGCTTTCATGTGGTGCGTCCTAACCTACACACGACGTGTTTGGTCTTTGCACTCATTTCTCGCTCATGATCATAACTTTTAGACCATTGAATTCGACATTTGATGGATTTACGCATTTGATCCGCTACTTTCACGTGATTGGACACACAACTATCAAGTCGGAAGTCTTTAAAGCTTATAACATGGCCATAGGGTGTGATGAAAGACGACAGGATCATAGAGGGATATTTGAGGTATGTGGAGATTAAATGGGTGACCAAAGCTGTAACTCGCGTCTTCTCTCGAATTCATCTTCCTTGTCTTGAAGTCGTCTAGCTGCTTCAAGTTGACGTTGTTTTCGAGCTTCTGGACCTGGACTTTTGAGGTTGTCCTTTACATCATTTCTCCTTTTTTGTCATTTGGATTTCTTCGAGGCACTTCGGGTTTGCCTTTTTGTTTTATCCTTTCTTGACTTTGCCTTCGGGGTTCTTGTGTTTCCCGGTTTTGAGTTTTGAGAGTTGTTTTGGTGTGGCCTCTTTAGATCCTGCGTCTGGGACCATTTGCGGATCACTTCGTCATGCTGATAGCGGCGTTGCTTCTTTGGACTGATGAGAACGTTATCTGAGAGTCTGACTCCTCGCTCCCTTTGGTCACCAGGTCGGACATCCATCATTGGCTGGGTTATTTTGCGGAGTTCATAATATCAAAAAGGGATATATGAGAAGCTCAGCGGGGGTGCCTAGGGTTTAATGACAAGGTTTACAAGCTTTGGCTATGTGGTGCTGTACCTAGGTGCTTCGTCATTCCTGATAGTTGTGTATCCGCTCTCTTTTTACTTTTCACAGGTCTAAGAGTAAATTTACAAATTATCTCCTTCGGTCGGAGTTATGCCGTTTTCCTCACCTTTGAATGTGGTCTCACCGGAGTCGTGTAAAAATGACACGCTCGTTCACTCATGGTTTTTCCGCTCAAGGCACTCTCGTGAAAATTTTCACTCGAAGATTTGTTCACACAATTAAACAAAAGAAATAATCATGGTTGGTCTTTAACCTCAGATTGCCCCCAGTATTAATCCAGGGTTCATGACACAATTTGACAAATGTAGACTTTGAACCATTATGTGGTTTGTTTGGATGCTTAGGGGTGAGCTGTGGTGTTTGGTTGGACATGTTCATCCTTTCAGAAACAAAAGACAAGTTGTTTTGTTCAATTGCCAGAAATAACCATTTCATGAACATTAGTTTTAAGAAATGTTTGTGTATGAGCAAGACGATTTGGTTGAAGGTGCAAGGTGAACGAACAAACTTCTTTTATTTTCATTTTTGTGATTACAAACTGGAAAAGCCAAAAAAAACTAAAATTTGAAAATCTAAAGTTCACTGAAATAGAAATGCGATAAACTTCTTACAAAATTGAAAAGTGTAAATAAAGCTGCCTACTCAACAAACTGAGATTGCTGCTAGGTCCTCTATCTTATGCTTCAATGCTCTGCAGTCGTCAGTACTGTGTCCTGGTAACTGATGAAACTGGCAGAACTGATGGAGATGTTCCCCAGCTTGGGTGATCGCAGGACTGGGTGTGAGAGGCTGTAGTAAGTTTAGCTCTTGTAGCCTCACGAGCGCTTGACTGAGGGGCCGGCCAATGTCGGTAAACTGTCTTGGTGCAGGGAACCTCCTGGATTGGGGGGTGAGGCCTTGATGCCCTGCTTTGCAGCACTGTGCTTCTGTATGGTGCTCACTTGGCATAAAACTCGAGCTACTTTGGTCGGTCCTGACTTAAAGGTCTCGATACCTACACCTTGGGCTTTGGGTTATCCCAGCTTCAACTCACCTTTGTGTATCTTTTCTTCCATGACTCTTACCTGTCCCATCAGCATGTCGAAATTAGGGAAGTATGTGCAACTTAGCTCGTTGTTGTACTGCTTCTGCATATTATCCACAATCATTCGAATCTGTTCTTGCTCATCCATTTTTGCAGGCATAGCAGCGGCCTTCATCCTCCACCGTTTGATGAAGTCGGACATTGATTCACTGTCTCTCTGCCGAGTACTGGCGAGGTCTGACCTGGTGACTTCGAAGATTCTTAGCATACTCAAAATGGTGCAAGAAAAGCCTCACAAACCTCCTCATAGGTTTTGGTGTTCATCCTCTGAGTCAAGTACCAACGTTGAGGTATTTCATCAAGGTAACGAGCAAAGACCTTGGCCTTCTGCATGTCATTCAACCTGAGGATGGACATCTCCCTATCGAACATTGCCAGATGGACCCGCGGGTCTGAGGAACCCTTGTATAGAGCAAGTGTGGGCAACCTCAACTTTAGAGGGAGATCGAACTTGGGGTACGATTCCATAGAAGAGTAATCGAAACCGGCTGGCTTGCTGGCTTTTTCCATGCGCTCGATCCTCTTCAGAGCCTTCCTTAGTTCTGTAGTTAGTTGGCGGTCCGGGGCGGCCTCCCCTACAAATCTTTGTGCATCGTGGGCCCCAACGGCGTTAACCTCGATATAGTCGCGCTCATTCCCGGAGTCAGTAATCTTCCCCGAAATGTTTTCCTGATGGCCAACCTCAAGGGAATTGATTTTCCTTTTCAGCTCTTCGATGATGGTGACATACTTAGCCTCCATGTCATTAGTAGTGGACCTATGTTTCTGTTCCATGGCATCAAAGGCGGCCATGTACCTTTGCTCTAAGGCTGCAAACTGGGCCTCCATGCTGACTGGGTTTCCTTCCTCTGCCATACTTGGGATTCGGGCTTATCTGTTGGAAAACAAAAGTGGATTGAGCTAAAATTCTGGACCGCGAAGAAATTTTAGGTCAAAACTTGTTTGGGCTGCAAGAAAAGCACATGAGCTGGAATGTTTTGAAGATTGTGGGTGGGCACTGAGGCCCGAAATGAGTTGGAAGAGAGGCACATGGGCCGAAATGATTCATGAGCTGTGAACTGGCGCCTAGGACGAAATGTTTGAAGAACGTGGCTCTTGGGCCGGAATGTTTTGAGAATTGGGCACTTGGGCCAGAATGTGTTTGGGCTAGAAGTAAAGCACATGAGCCAAAATGATTCCTAAACCATGATCTTGATGTGAATTGGAACTTGGGCCAAGTAATTCTGATTGGGCCTAAAAGATGATACCCATGCCTAGGATTTTGGGTCAAAACCCAAGTGAAAAGTGTTCCTGGACTAGAATGAGCCTTGAAATGGAAAGGCCTGATGGATTTTCATGGATTACTTTAGGTGGATTTGTTTTTCGTGGGCCTAGAACTAAATTGATCATTCAAATTGGGCCAGAAGAGAAATCACATAAGTCTAGGATTTTGGACCGAAGCCCGAATGACTCACATATTAAACCAAACAGGACCTCTGGGCTGCAAACAAATAGGGCACTAATTCGGGTTGGGCTAGGTTGATGTAGGAGAAATTCCTATCAATCTCTAGACTGGGTAGTGGGCCGATCATACAAGCAGACAAGGCCCTCACAAATTCAACATGTCCTCACTTGACGGCTAAATCAATTTGGGTATGGATCGATCCGGAGAGGTGCTTAGGGCTTGGGCCCAGGTCACCACAAAGGAATAGGGCTTGCACGCTATTCTCTTTGGGCTTCCCCACTTTTTTCACATCACCTGAAGGTGTGCGTCTACGGCCGGGTCTTTGACTGACCAAACAATGGGCTAGGTAAGGACACTGCTAGGAAAACGCTTGGGGCTAAGGCCCAGGTATTAAGGGGATGTGGTTAGACGACATCCTCCTCTTTCCCCCTCTTATTCACATCACCTAAAAGGTGCGAGTCCCTGACAGGGGACCCTAGATGGGTCCCGGGGTGAAACTGGTTTGTGTGGACCCTCGCTCTCATATGATGCAAAAGGTGCAGAAAATTAAAGTGCGCATAAAAGTAAATAAACAAAGTAATAAAGCCATAAATAAACAATTTTCGAGTTAAGCCCTCTTTCTTAAAATTAAACAAGTTAAAATTAAGAAGTTGTCCCCAGCAGAGTCGCCAGTCTGTGAGCCTCGATTTTAAACCCTATCCTATGTTGATTAAAGTTGATTAGGATCTAACCGGGTTTTAGGTCCACTTATAACCTAAGATTAATAACTATGTCATATAACAATAATTATTAAAACCTAAGCTAGCTCACTGGAACCTATTATGAGTCGCCACCTAATTTTAACCTAGATCAAATTAGGAAAGGAGAGTTCGGGTTCGGGGGCTTGGTATACGACTTATTTAGGGTTCAATTACTTTCATTACCCCTAGAAGTCATTTTTCCTCTACTTAGCTTAACTACGACTTATTACGAGTCGCTTTAACCTAAGTGCGCGAGCTTTCTGTTTTTTTGTGTTTTTTAGCATTTTTTGACAGAAAATTAAAAAGGAAATTAAAATTACCTAAACTAGGGTTTGAGAGGCAGAATTAGGTCAAATTTTGATTTCTTCCGTAGTAACGGACCTAATGTCCGAGACCACGGACCCCCAGTTGAATTAAATGATTTCGAAAACAGAACTAAAATAAAAACGCAAACTTGAAAGGTCCAGGGCCACGGACAAGGTGTCCGTGGGCCCGGACATGTATTGGTAGAAACCCTAAAATTTGAAAAATTGAAAATATGAAATACTGCCACTGTTCGTGGGTGTCCGTGGTCACGGACAACCAGTCCGTGGTCCCGGACAATGAGTCCAAGGTCACGGACAACCCACGGACAGTGGGTTTTTGTTGGTTCCCGACGGTGTTTTGAGGTCAAAATTTATGGGTGTGTTGCCTGAAAGATGTACAAGACGTTAGTGATTGAAAGTTGTCAATTTGAAATCGAATTCAATGCGAAACTTAATGAACAAGTAATTGGACAAAAGCTTAAACAAACAGCAATATAGAAGCCGAAAAGGGTTAGTTTGAGCTTAAAATTTAACAGAGAGCTAATAAGGTCGTGGGGAGTCAGAAAAGTAGAATTGTAACCTGTTTTACCTTCGAATTCAAGATGATTCTTCACGTCGGGATTCTTTAGAGGCTCCGGTGGTGCTGGTTCCGGATTGAGTTCAACTCGAGCTTCTGGTTGTCGACTGTTGATGGTGTTCTTCTCGTTTTAGAGGTGGTTTGATTGATGTTTGATGATTTTTGACGTGTTGGGAATTGAAAAACGTGTCTCGGTGTTGATTTCAGTGAGCTTTTGGTGTTATTTTGGTGCTTGAAGGTGCAAAAACATGGGAGGATGGCTATGGAGAAGAGTTTTGACTGCCTAGGGTTCTAAGAGCTTGTGAGATTCTGTTTTTATCAAAAGACCTAACCCTTTATATAGACTTTCTTAAAGATAAAGAAAATCTAGTAAAAGTAAGATTTTTTGGCATTTTAATTAAATGACTTCCCAAGGAATTTTGCTGTGAAATTTTAACCACGTGTCAAGGATGGCAACTATGATTTTTCTGAAGTGTAATTGAATTTTTTAAATGTTGGAATATTTTTAAATTCAATTTCTCGTCAGATTCAATCAGAAATTGCTAGAAAAATATTGGAAATTCGAAAAATCAAAATTCCAATGCCATTATGCTTAAAATGTCATCCTCTATCATGGGTTAAAATTTCAAAGCATTTCAAGTCGATTTGAGTGTCTTTTGTAGGAGAGAGAAAGCCTATAGGAGGTCTCGGGAACCTTAAAAATTACAAAAATGCCCCTGACAATGACGAAACTGCTCTCCATGCCCTAAAATGTGCCGATCGAGCCGGAATCTCTTACTACTTGACTGAAGTGCCCCTCACAACACCAAAACCTCATAGACCCTAACCAGGGGGGTCAAAATTTTGGGTATAACACGAAGCGTCAACGAGACCAATAAATACAATACCGATAACTCGACCTGCATGGCGCACTTGCTACAGCAAGCGCTATAACAAGCAATATATTAACAATTCCGCCTACCTTACGCACTTGCCACAACAAGTGCTGCAACTACAACCGAATCCTACAAGACCATGTAGACCATAGGGTATGATACCATGGCTACTGGTAAGCATCAAACATTCGTACTACTTTTGTACGAATTCCATAAATACAACCTATCACGAAATAGGGTCACAAAACCCTTAAAGCCTGAGGCCTAAACCTCGGAAGGACCTGATGAATCCGACCACTACAACTAAAGGGCATACACCAGCCCATAACAAACTACACTAGTTAAACATTAATGAACCATTAACATCAGCTTAAGAGCCAAACACCATGAACATGTATTGGCATTGAATGCCAATCACTAACAGTGATGAATGTTTAGTCCTTAGGACTAACACGACCTCATATGAAATTTTATAACACTTCCTAGATGCACCACCATCCTTAATGATGGTAACAAATCAAAGAACCGTGATACACTAGCTGTCAAACAGATAGTATATATCCAATTCAACGGATGGGGTACCAGATACGGGTACCCGACGTAACAACTCACTCCCAACTTCATAGAAAATCATAGATGAGATATGATCATATGACGATCGGGGCCAATACTATGCCCATAACGGCACACGCCAATATACAATAAATACTTAGAAAAGGAAAAACCTGTCGATCCTCGATAGGATCAGGATAGAATGCCACCAGTATCACTCACTCTAGTAGGAGAGTAAAGGCAAGAAGCAACTTGCCACTTTCTTTCTCTCATAGTTCCACCCTCACCCCCCCCCTTCTTCTCCCGAGCGATAACATACATAATGTCGGGGAACACGATGACCACGACAAGAAAAAGATTGAACATATTATACCGCAACTCGGTTATTACATAAACCGATCGCACCGTAAACGCGAATCGGTGTTGAATACTTAGACAATTAACACCCAAGTCACAACTTTTACAAAGGAGTACCATAACTAACGAAGAACGAACAAATGTCAAGATAGAAATGTATATACCACTACATAACGAGCATATGGCCACACTCTAAGTTCAAACGTTCACACAAAATAAATGTGGAAAATTAATTTCCTTCACCTATAAGTGTCTCCATAATTGAGGTAGAGATATTAGAGATTTTCTATATATACATATTTGTACCTACATTTAACATAAAGCTCTCACTATAGAGTTCTTCACAACAAGTGTAACTAAATAGAGTGGTTATATTAAGAATTTTACTACACTTTATTAAGTAGGGTTATGTCATTATTTATACTTTTGTAGTAGTGATATTGTTATTCCATTTGATCACACTGATCATTGGATGAAATTCCCACGTAAAGGGAATGACTACTGTCGCCAGTATCCCACCATACAATAGGTGACAAAAGGGGGGTACGTGTTTAGGGCATGCCATCTACTAACGTGACGACTGTCAGTGATAATGACCGTGTAAGTTAAACAAAGACAACAACCTAATCAATAATACAAGACACTAAGTCTAAACACTGTAAGACACAAGCCCAAATGAAAGTATCCAATGTACCACTAGAAGGACACGAGTCCTAGAGAGCGAAAATACCGCCTCCGACTACCTTTCCAATATATGCCACAAGGCAACAACGCCTAAAATAATATGACTAATGATGAAAACTGATTAAAACCAAACCAGAACAAGGATTTCCATAAAAGAAGAAAACACAAACATTCGCCATGAAGTCCAGAATTACAACAAATGATGTAACCCATAAATTAAGGTAAAGTTAGAAGGACCATAATATGTACTGTAAACAACATGAATAACCTACAAATACAAGGGTACGAGACAGCGAACAAGCGCTAAACCGCACACACGAATACCAAATAACGACCGTGTGGAACCAATGCACAATCACTCCAATAAAGCACTTATTAAGCAATAGACCAACAATGACTTGTCAATACAAGTGATCGTAAAACCCCTTTAAAACACCAGTGAACTTATGACAATAATGAAACCAATGACAGAAGAGAAGACCACCTCGTGCCACTATAATATAAGCCTCACCTTTAGGGCGCAATGTCGCAAACACCTACTGAATGAAAGGTACGTAATCATACCCATTGGACAAGAGACCCAGGGAACCTAAAATTCCCTTTGGGACACCCCAATACTGTTTGAGAAGGAGATCGACAAAAGAGTACTTCACAAAACTATAAATGCGTGACAGACACTACAAGTATACAAAAACGAAATGTGGGACGACCGCACTCCATAGGAGCTGGTGAACTCGACAGGCTTATTTATGAGCTAGTCAAGTAAGTAGTAATGTATCAGTAGGATACCCCATATATGTAGGCAAGTAGTGCAAAGAACACGAGAAGTAGTCAACTCCGTACCAAGGTCAGTGATACAAACCCAGACCAGTGCAACCAGTTACCTTAGATGAATTGACGAGAATATTTCCAGCTAAAACAACGCTAGAAGAACCAAGAACCTCGAATATAATACGACCAAAGTCGTAACTCCACAGAGGAGTGATTAGTAAACAATAGTATTAGAGGAAATTTCCTGAAGATGAGAAAGCCAACGGTCAACTTTATGACAAAGGCATGAATACCCATTAAATGGGCGAGTATGTGAAACCCTCATAAGGATCAAGAGTTTGCTTATATTAGCACAATTCTTGCCATCCATAAGGAACCTATTGAACGATGTGAATACGCTACCCAAGAAAAGGACATAAAGAGTACTATTCTCCGTGGTAAAACATAACACAATATCGTATGATGTGGAAATTGCCATAAGCTCAAATCACAAGAGCATTAGTACGCTTTCACCCAAACAGGGCTGAACATAAACACACGACTATGAAATTAAAGAAAGGCAGAACTAGTATACTAGCGGATGCCCTAAGCTAGAAAGTAAACATCATGATAACTAATAACCGTCGAATCAACTAGAATATGGTGCGCGCAGAAGCGACCATCATGGACACCCATTAGAAACAAATACGTAGGAGAAAACAGACGAGTGAAACTCGCATAGAGCCCAACAATGGGAAACAAAACTAAAGGCGGACTATACGATAGTCTAGACCATTCAAGGAAACACTTCAAAATGTATAAAGCGTTCAATGCTATACAACCACGCAAGACACAAAATGTACAAGTACATTCCTGGTGAATCAATAAGGAAATGATATTAAATATACGTTGGGGCAAATGCCTCAACTGCCAAAGAGCATAGCCATATTAGATGCCGAAAGATGCAGATCACAAATATGAGCACAATGAATGGACTTCCCCTGATAAGAAGCAGGGTGAACCATACAAATATTGTCGCTAGACCGACATACGAAAAATGTGATATACACCAACACAAAGTACGAAGTAAATACTACAACAAACATATTACTCCGGAACAAAACAACCTGAAGACACGGGATGACAAGGATTATCTCCGTGGACATATAGGCTAGTACGTCTCAATATTACAGAGACAAGTATAAAGAACACTAAGTACTAACTATAGCCAATGTAATATTCCACCTCGAATTGGAAGTCAGTAAGTGAAGACAAAGAATACACGACGCGCTTGTGCGCTAATAAGCCAGAACATTAGGATATACAAATTAGATTTAATCATGCGCGCGTACAATTAACGATACCAACCGATTAAGATACCTCTGTTTCCAAAAGTATGAAAGACCGTGTATAGCACCGCCACACTGGAACGGGGTCAGCAATAACTTACTGCTAATAAACAATCGACAACATATCGATAAGAATAAAAAGGGGCAAACTGAGCCCTATGTTCATGGGTATGCACCCCATTACGGAGCGGAGTGGGCCCATTAGAACATGTTTAGGAGAGCGCACAAAGTATTTCACGCCGTTTGGCTGAAAAAGTACACACCTCATCCTTCACATATTTTAGAGCCCGAGTGGCTAGAGTTAGACCCGTCTCTCAGATATGAGGAGACTCCGCTTACGAGTGAGACCAGGGACAAGACCAATAAAAAGGTCAAAGTCCCTTGGTCGAACCATGAGGCGAAGAGGCCACATGGGAGTTGGAGGACTTTATGAGAGCCAAGTATCCAACTCTCGTCGTGTAGCGGCTGTTGTATACTTGTGGGGTACGGGAGCGTAACCCTTTTAAGGGGGGTAGAGCCTTTTGATTGTACACTTGTGTACACTAGATTTTGGTGTATGTGTATGCAGGGAATATTTAGTTAGTCGTTGTATGTGCATTTGTGCACTCGTATGTGTGTTAAGTATCCTATGAGATACTTGGTTACATGTGTTTATACACTTGCTTATGATGTATCCTATGTGATACTTGTATGGTATTTTGATCTGTATACTTATATACTTGACAAAAAAAACCCGCCAAACTTGTTAACTCAGATGTGCGAATACTAGTAAGAGGGAGTAAAAACTCCAGTATTATCAATATGGACCTGTTTGGTAGCGTAAAGGTGGTTAAACCTTCTAGTAAATGGATGAGTAGTGAATTAAAGAAACTTAGTTCCATGGCTTAGGATTTATACAATCCTCATACCTATGATTAATTAATTATACGAGTTAGACGTGTGTATCGATTGAATACAATGTGACAAGACTAATAGAGTATAAAACTAGAACTGGTTAAATAAATTGGTTGGTTGAAATTGACGTGGGAGATCAAACTTGGTCCTGGTCAGACCAAGGGAGACCGAGCACAAATTGGGGTGAAAAATAGTTCAACACTGACGCTAACCACGTTAGGGTTAGATGATTCTCAAAACTCCCTACAAGTGGACACAAATATGAATAGAAAATGACATTAGATGTCTTTGAGACTGTGATTATAGAGATTATGAAATCGATTCTCTCGTGAGTAGTCATAGACGCGTGGTTATATGTGCACATAGGCACTAGGGGTGATATGTGAGTATCTTTTGAGATACTAGCTAGATGTATACATACATATATGTTTGTGGAAAATGAAAGTTATACATATGAAATTGGATACCTTGAGTATCCTTTTGTGAAGTACCTTGTCAAGTACTATGTGTGGGTTAAATATGATATGATTTGTGCCATGAATCATGATATGTGAAAGGAAAGGTAGCGCTGTATCGATGATGATACATACAATCTAGGTTTGAACCTAGCGGGACATGCTCTCTAGTATAGAGATTGGTGGTGGTGACCTAGTGGAACTTGATTCGTTAGGAAAAAAAGATTGTGAGTAAGGACTTCAGGATGAAGCCTTTTTAAGGGGGGTAGACTGAAATACCCCAAAAGTTTATAAACCTAATTATAAAGGCTAATAAGCCTTAATGAATTATAACCATGAAAACTCCTAACACATTTGTATAGATAAATACATATGTTCCATAAAAGGTTATTGAACCTTATAATATACCATGGAAGTAAAATCCATGAAGGTTATTAAAACCTTACATAAACGTGGGCACAAGTGAAACATTATAAATGAGGGAATCAACTCACAAGTTGATTTATCATGTAACGCATTATTACATGAACAAAGATATAATTAATGTTCTTACCTCGAAAAATGTGTCACATATTTTAGAAGTGAAAACGAGGTCTTAGACACCTTATAAGATTATTTGGGTAATTTTGGAAGCATTGGAAAATTGATTAGACAGTCAGAATAAAAGACGTCGCATTTCCGCTTAAAATGGTAAAACACAAACCAATTAGTATTAAATACTAATTAAAAGAAATTCTAAATATTAATAATGATTATTGTTTGAAAGTATAAATTTGAAGTAATAAAGAGGTTTGTCTCGTTATACGGGACCACGTGTCACGAACGACATGAACAACGAATATAAGACGAGTTAGAAACGACATATTAAATGAAACATTGTAAAGAAAAAAAGGGGCCGACCAGAATAATCCCAAACCCGGAAAAAAATAATAATAGAGCCTAGCTCTTCATTATCTTCGTTCTCTCACTCGCGGTAACTTGCAACCTTAACAAGGAACATCCGCGTTTCTCTTCATTCTCAACTCACACAAATCTTTGAACCCTAACTGGCGATACGAACTTTAGGCGCCGCGCCACGTTCCTCCTCTTCTCTTCACTTCAGTTCTTCTTGATCTCTAGTCCCTTCATTCTCTACACTTCCGGTAATTTGAAACCCTAACTCCCTCTCTATTTCTTTTCACTCGCGATGCAACCCTAACTGAGACAAGGAACATACTCTCGCCGCCTCTTATTCTTCTCTGCGTTTGCGAACCCTAACGGGCGTTCTTTAAGCCTAACTGGCGAACTGGCGAATGGACAAGGAACCACACTCCGCGTCTCATCGTTTCTCCTGTGGTAAGACTTTCTCTTGTATAGTTTCGAATTCAATTTCCGAAAACCGCACTCACTTTCCCCTCATCTTTGCTTCTCGGTTCGACCCTAGCGACTTGACCGAATCGAAGGAAGAGCTGCAACCACCGAGGAAGGAGGAGATCGAGGAGTTCGTTTGGGGCCATTTGAGAAATAAAGGAAGCCGAAATCAATTTCCACTGGGAACATCGGGGAGGTGATTCCCCTGTTATTTGTCTTTCTTTTGCTTTGTTGTTCCTTGGTTCTGTTCTGATTTTAGCTAGAGGATGATCCCTTTACGTCTTTTTCATTCTGTGTTAGGTTTAGAAAAAAACGTTCTTCTGCTCTGTCCGGCATTTTGGAAGCCGATTTTCATTGTTAAAAACTTGTAGAAACCTGGGTTTGAGTTATGGGCAAATGTGGATATGATGGTAGTTCGAATGAACCTGTACAAGGACTGTGTATAGTTTTTGTTTTGCAAAACAAATAGAACCCGAGAATTGAATCAGGATTCAAATGTATGAGTGGGGGATTATACGGTTTTGAAATCAGAATTTAGAGTTTTGGTAGCTAATGAATATGCGTTAATTTGGGATAACATAATGGTTAGGTTAATAGTTCATTAAGTCATTAAGTGACTTGATTAATTTGAGTATTATACTGGTTAGTTGAATGCAAGTGACGAGTTTTGATTACGTGATTCATTGGATTTAGAGTTGAGTAATTAGCGCTAATTGCTAATCGATGAATTAGGGTTTCTGAATACATATTTAGTATTTGCTGTGTAAAAATCTAAATCGTGGCAGAATTGTAAATACAAGAAAATTGAGGGTGAAATGGTAATTTAGCAAAATTAGGGCAAAAGCGTGAAATATACAAAGTTCAGGGTTGATCTGAAGATTCTGGAATTGGTCTCTTAAATTGGGCAGTATGATATGGATGAAATCCAATTTGGTCAAAGTTAATATTTTGGTCATGTAACACCCCAACTCAATCCAAATGTGGTCTCGCAACTTAACAGTATATATATACACATGTCACAGCGGAATTCTTTACAATCCAGGACCTTGCCACGGTCTGACTACAGAATATACCGAACATTAGTCTCAACCTTAACCATTTACATAACCTCTTACAACCCCCTCACATCCTATACATCTTACTAACTCAATTGCCACACGAGTGTACAGGCACAACTCGTAGGTCATACTTAATCCTTAACACTTGCACTCCTTCTTACTCTCGCGAGGCGCCGCCTCCTGATGTTCACCTGTGTAGTAAAAAGAAGCCCCCGAGGGGGTCAGCACGAATGCTGGTACGATCCTCTCATGGCCCCCAAGCTAACGTGGCTACGACGTCTAATTGTCGATAGCATGGAGGTTGATTAGATGCACAACATAATAGAAAGTGCAGTAAACAACAACTCAGATATGAACAATCAAAGTTCACACACAATGAACGACTTAAATGCGTTCCCTTAATTAGAGAGTTAGTTATTTAACTCTTTAAGTAATGTTCCCTCTTAAACTTAGTCCATCCTTATCTCACCTCAATCTTAGTCTTATCTTAATTTTAGAAACAACCATCCTTTAATGAGGAGTGGATGTAGCTTATCTTAATCTTATTATTACAAACCATCCTTTAAAAAGGAATGGTTGCAACTTATCTTAACCTCACCTTAATCTTAATCTTAATAATACAAATCATCCTTTAAAAAGGAATGATTGTAACTTAACTTAATCTTATCTTAATCTTAATCTTAATAATACAAATCATCCTTTAAAAAGGAATGATTGTAACTTAACTTAATCTTATCTTAATCTTAATCTTAATAATACAAATCATCCTTTAAAAAGGAATGATTGTAACTTAACTTAATCTTATCTTAATCTTAATCTTAATAATACAATCATCCTTTAAAAGGAATGATTGTAACTTAACTTAATCTTACCTTAATCTTAATCTTAATCTCAATATACAAACCTTTCCTGGAAGGGATTGGCCGTATCTAATTCGAACCTGGGATTTAGGTGATCCCACCGCACCATCTTAATGCCACCTACTCTGGACGGGAGTCCAGCGTAGCTGAGCCGGCAACCGGCCCTAGGCAACAAGTCCGAAGACAAGTCCTTAATCGGAGGTCGAATCTACTATAGATAACGACCCCCCCTTTTTCCTTAGCATGCATGACCGGAGATCGGTCCCGGGTTTCCTCACTCAAGTTCCAGTTAGTAGTTATCTCAAGACTCTGTTTATTGGTTAACCTCTTTCGGTTCATATCGTCCCACATTAGGGGGCGTTCCTTAGTCTCGCTCAATTCCTTACTAGCATTGGTAGTAAGTTCTCACAGTATGTTGTGTTAGTTTTCAAACATCACACAACAATACAATATATAAATGTTCCGGTTGCATGCTTTATCTTGTTTAGTGAGCACACAAAACAAATAGCACACAAGCCGAGGGACACCTCGTTAGCAAGCAGGTCACAAGAAGAAACAACTGTACCGTTCACCGTTGGTCGTTCGGGCTGCTTACTCTCTTCCGGAGTCCAAACTCCCAAGTCCTAAAACATTCATTCAGTTTTAGGTTGTTAATCACTTAACTTAATATGACTTACTTAGCTTGTTTAACTTACTTAATTCCTTAATGATCCCCACCTAACACCTCTTAGGTCTTACACTTAATCTTACAAACTTAATCTTAAACTTTCAAGTTGATACTTAACTTAGCTTAATCTCTTAAGTTCTTAGGGTCTCAATCATTACTACCCTACCAAAGGCATACCTTATTACCCATTGCCATTCTTAGAATTCAAAATTTCTTTTTTTTTTTTTGTTTTAGGCTCGACCGGACTTACCGACCGGACTTGCCAAGTCCGGTCCGTCCCAGTACCCTTCACCGTTTGAAAATTCTACCCCGACCGGACTTACAAGTCTGGTCCTATGTCCGGTCGATTCCAGAGACTTATTACCGTACAAAATTCAAGCCCGACCGGACTTGACAAGTCCGGTCCCATGTCCGGTCTATTCCAGAAACATTTTCCGGTATTGTAACAGAGCCGACCGACCTTGCAAGTCCGGTCCTAAGGTCGGTCGGCTCTAGAAACTTGTTTCTAAATTCTCTTTCAACTCCAAACTTCTCCTCATATATTCTAATATGTTACAACCTCATTTGGGCACCTCAAATACACCTTAAGCCCTCCTTAAAATACCTTATATCATCCACCAAGATCCACCTTAATCATTATGCATTTTCCTTGTAGTAATGCTACTCTTGCAATGCTTTCCTCTAGGTTCTAGGTGGTGGTTCATACTTAATGTAACCACTATGCCAAATGTTTTCTCACCACTATAACATCATCTCCCGAGCATCTTTCACCATCGAAAATCCTTTTATGCATTTACTTAAGGTTCCTTCCTAAGCTTAAGCTTCCATCCACCAACACCTTATTTCCTTCCTAGTTGTTTACCAACATTTGCCTAAGTCCTAAATACTCAATTACATTCTCTTGATTCTTAAACCCTCCAAGGTAATGCCTAAGTCATTATAACTCATCACCACACTTTATCTCACCCCTTGTCATCAAGACAACCTCTAAAACTTCCTAGTACTTCCTTAGTCATTAATTCCTCTTAGAACATATTCAATCACCTTAATCATTATACCTTCTCCTTAATCTTATGCACACTTCTTATATTCCTCATCTCATGATTTTGGTGTGCTCAAAACACTCACCATCCCTCTAACTTCTCCTAGACATCTCTAGGTCATCCTAAACCTCAAGAACTCCTTAGTCAACTCATTTCCACCCAATTTTCTTTTCATGCTCCCTAGTAAACCCTAGGGCATATTAGCTCACCACTACCACTTCAACACTTTGTTTTCTACTCAAATTTCGCCATAGCTCCTCTAGTATTTATCATGCCCAAAACACATTATTTTTCCTCATCCAACCATCTCACTCACAACAAACTCAATATATTGCAATAATCTTAAATTGCATAGCACTAAGGCTCTTAAATGACATGGCTCTTAGGCCCTTAAATGACTTAAACTTAAACACTGAATTTCCCACATATAAGCCTTCAACCTGCAAATACACTCATCTCATAGTAGTTATAATGCTCTTAAAATCCACCTTAAACTTATATTACTAACTCATTCTCATTAGCTCCTTAATCACAAGTTCATAAGCTTGTTTAGGTTCTTTTTCTTAGGTATATAACCCAATACACAATGTAAGCTCTAAGCCACATTGGTATTTATCTAAAACTCATTCCTTAATCTTAAATCACCATTAGGTAAGCATTTTACCTTGTTTTCTCAAGCTTATCTTAATCTCCTCCTTAGGCCTTCTTTTGCATAGATCTCGGCCACCACTTAAATTCCTTTTGCCAATGTTCTAATCAATATTTAAGGACCCATATGAGTACTAAACAATGCCTAACCTCAAGGAATGAAAACCTAGGTTAGAAATGTGTTCTAAGGCATAAAAGTGGATGATTACCTTTGAAGTCTCAAGGTAGACTTTGGCATTGAATGAAATAGGACCTCCACTAGTCCTTGGTGAATAAATCAAGCTAGAACAAGGCATAAAAACAAGGCCCCATGAGTAGAAATTTCGGCCATGTAGGAGAAATGGTGGAAACTTGATTTTTCTTACATATTCTTTACCTTAAGAGAATGGAGAAGCTAATGAGCTCTTCAAACTTGATTTTCCCCCATCAATGGAGTTTTCTCATGGCACCAAAATGGAGCTTTGAAAGATTGAAAAGATAGAAAGATAGGTCTTGACCTAACTAAGACAAATATGCAATTTGTTTTGGATTTGGAGCTTGGAGTTGTATTTGGCAAGTGATTGAAGATGGAGAACCATGGAGGGCAGCACTCTCGGTTTTGGAACAGAGAGAAGAAGAAGAAGAAACCGTGGGTGAAAGAGAGAAATGGAGGAAAGAGGAGAAAGTGAGCTAATATAAGATATTTTGCTTTATAAAGCAAATAGTAACTTCTTTACTTATCTCTTCTTTTCCTTTCTCATTTGATGACTCATGTGGTGACTCCCCACATAAAAACCGGCCACCCTCTTAATATAAGGCTAACATGGTCTTTGGTTGACCAATTAATGACTTATATTGATTAAAACTTAAACTAGTCACTAAATAGTTACTATTCACTAAGCAAGGCACATAATCGGGAAATTTTTGATTCCCATTGATTTAGACCTCCTAATGTGATACTAATTAGTACACATGTTGATTAAAGAGTAATGATGGACATTTAGCCACTCAAAACTCAATTCTAAGACAATTTCTCAAAAATGTGCTTTAAGAATTCTTAAAGCACATTTTGTGTTTTAACTTGTTTTCAAGCTTGGTTTTCTTTGCTAATTGATTTAAAATGACCATTAGGATATTACTAAGGTCTTATCATGATATTTGGGTACTCACCCAAGTCTCTCCAAGCTTAGAGCACGTTTTGCCCTGATTGCCTTTAAGGCACTTTCTTATGTTTTCCTTGGTTTAAATTGTCTACCAATCTTTCTAAGGCATATTTTAGCCTTAATACATCATGATTTGATGTTTACTTAGCATACTTAGGTTTGGGGTATTTCAGGTCAAAATTAGTATTCTGATCAATATTAGCATTTCGGTCACAATTAGTGTTTTGGTCAAAATTCAAGTTGGTCAAAATTGGGCGTGTTGGCCAACTTGAAATTAAGGTTAGAAAGTGTTAGAAAGTTGTGAAGTAATAAATTGGGGCTAATTGTAAATCTAAGAAAGATTGTGGGTGAAATTTACAATTTAAGAAAATTGGGCTAAAATCATAAATTCTGGAAAATTTGGAAATGATAGGTTAGAGTCGAAGTTGGAAAGTTCAAATTGGGATTTATTGGTCAAAATCGAATTTGGGATTTTGACCAAGTCAAAAGGTCAAAATTAAATTGGGATTTTGACCGAGTCAAAATGATTTGGGGGTTAGTCAAAATTGAAATAGGGAACTTTGGATTGGTCAATGAAATCAAAACTAGTTGGGCTTAAAGGAATTGAATAACAAAATGGAATTAGGCTTAAAGTAGCCCATTAAATTGGGTTGGGAAATAATTTAGGTATTAATTGAGCCCAAACTAAATTAGAGGTGAATGGCAACACTAATATTGTATTTAGCCAACTTTAATTGACTAAGTAGTAAATGGTGAGTTGTAAATGAGACTAATAACCTCATTTTTTTTGTAAGTTGATCAATTGATGGGCTAAAATAATTAAGGAATTTTTATAAAATCGGTACTAAGTTAGCAGTATTATGTTTATATTATTTATGAGAAGCTAGAGTTTTATATACGTATATGTAATGGGTTAATACTAATATTATCAGAATTTAGATGTATATGTCTATATATATAATGGGTTAACACTAGAATTTATGAGACTATATATGTGAGTGTATAAATATGTATATGTACATAATGTTAGGGTATTAGAATGAAAATAAATTGGGCCAAGGCAAAAGGGCCACCTCCACATGACTAAAGGTCCCACCTTATAAGGGATTTAAGGATATGGATAATTTATAGTATGTGGTTATGAATGTATATTTTAATGTAACATTAAATTGGTGGGAACACACCTATATGAGATATGATATACTTAGATTTGAATATAAGGTTGGAGGTTACTTGGCTAAATAATGTAACACCATTAAGGATTTTAGTAATTAATGGAACATATGTATTCTACGTACAATATAAAGATTAGGATTGTATCTTAGACTATGTTTTATAATGTTATAAATGTTACAACAATTACAAGTATTAATGTCACTAGTGAGACTAGTACAAGTGACGAAGTAATAAGGTTATAAAATAATGTGGAGTATTAAATTGACTTTAGTAATGTATATATATTGTTACATAACCTTAGGATTATAATCCTAATATGGATTTGTGTAAAATAACACAACTAAGTGAGGTTAATTACCTCACATTAAATGATAAGATATATCATTTAATAAATGAGTTTTATAATTCTTTCGTGTATATATATATATATATCTAAGAATATATGAAGTGAATGGATTATATGATATGGTTGGAAACCATTATAATATTAAATAAGAGATGTTATAAGATGGGAAGATAAATTATAACACATTAGATATAAAGTTCTTATGTTAAAGTGATGGGATCGGGGTGCTGACCGAGTAGGTATAAGGTGTTAGTCTCAGACCAACCCTACTTGAGGACAAGTACTTGTAAAGAGATAATGCGGAAGCTTTTTGTTTAAACTTTACAAGATAGGATTATGCTTTATTGAAATTCAATGTGAATTACAACCTAGCTTCCTATCTTGGGATTTGACAGAGGTACTCTGTCTCATCCAACACTCGCTCTACTCTCGGTGTAGATCAATGTGTAACAATGAGTAAAGGGGAGTGTTTTGTGGCTCTATAGGTAATAAATACCTAAGCTGATTGACTAAGTCTCACTAGAATCTCTCGAAATGGTTTCTCTCTCAATATGACTCTCTCTCTCTAGAAATGTGGAAGTGAAGAGCTTCAAATATTACAAATGACTTCTACATGCTTGAATACTGATAAAACCCGAAGTTTCCGCTTCCATAACATGTAAGCTGATGTCTCCACGACGTCCCACGATCTCCCACTAGGCATTGGCGGGAAATATCTCAGCAGTTCTGCAGAGGGACTCGTTCTGGCGCTCTTTTAGCTTGACCGCCTTGATTTTCGGTCCTGAACATATATGAACGTGTGTGACCGTTTTTTCCATGTTTTTCTCCACGTTCTAACAGTAGAGGGTCGCCTTTCAGCTTCTATAACTTTCCATGAGAGTCTTATGTCGTAGAACGACTTCTTCTGCCGTCAGACTCGTTCATCGCCCAGACTTGCTCTGATGCTATTATCAGTGATACTTCTTCTGTCACCAGACTTACTCTGTTGCCATTATCAGCAAAACCTTGGGTTCCAACAAATTCCCCCTTTTGCTGATGATGGCAAAGGGAACCGAATCTTTCAAGATGAACTAAAGTTCCCCCTTAAGTTGTACATCAATGATAAGATGAGATGAATGTGAACCGCTTGTTATATCGAGTCTGGTTAACAACCAAACTCCGTCTGTCGTGACTCTTTGTCTGTGGGCAGGCTCTGGATGACTTGTTCTCTTCAGTGGGTCCCTCACTTGTTCTCTTTTCTTTGCATTAATTCTCAGGCCTACTCTTGCTGCAACTAGGCTTTGGCAATCTTCAACAAAACTCTAATATCTTCACATATCTTCCCCCTTTTTGCTGACTATGCCAAACATCACTCGAGTGAATCCCATAGCAAGAGTTAACCTGCAAAAAAGACATACAAACGAACAAACTTGGAAGAACCAACCTCATCGACTGATTCCCCCTGAGTCCAATATTCCCCCTAAATTTGAGCATGTCATTTAAGACAAGACTAGTAAGAGAAGAGCATAATAGAATTAAACTAAGTTTAAACAGAAATAGTCTGCTTGACCATCAATCAGGGCAAAATCCATAAGTGCAATTCAAGTCTTCAGACCACCAGAAACATTAACTCGTCTTACTACAAATGGGATCCACCGCTTTCCCCCCTTTTGACATCATCAGGCAAAACAGGGTGAGTCTGCCTGACATCCAAAAGCAATCACATGGCTAAATAGCCAACCGACAAAGTCTGCCAAAGTTTGATAAAAAACACCGCCTAGATAAACAATGTTTGAAATAGGTTAAAAGTATGGTTAGGGGTAGGAATAATCGGAGTATTATGTGGGGATTGGGGGTGTAGGCTAGGAAATGGGGTTCGGGACTTGGTCTGCATCTTTGTATTGACCCATTCATTCTGAGGAACAAGAGAGTGCTAGATGTTGGTAACCGTGGTAGTGAAGCTTATAAACCAAAATATTCATGCCTATATGTGCAAGCCAGCCTTGCTGTGAAGCGCAAATCAGAGTCACACGACTTCCACTCTTGTGAGTAGTGGATGGAGCAAGAGTCTTCTTCAAATTGATTGTAAGATAAATAGACGATGCTAATTTGCTTGGTAGCATTCTCATGGGATTTATGTCTTTCTTTCTTTTCTTTTCTTTCCTTTTATTTTTGGAAATTCACTTCAACTACATGGATATTTTCTCCAGACCGATTCTGTCTGCAGATTGGCTCTAGCAGTATTTCTTGGTTGAATGGTGGGAAGAAGTTGTGATGGATTTAGGTAGTAAGAGGTAGTGGGTTTTGCTTCAATGGTAGTGGTAGTGGGTTTGGTAGGAGTGACAAGGGATTCAACAGAGATAGTAGTGGAGCTTGGGCAAGGTAGATTGGGTAATCGACTAGGGTTATAGGGTGAGTTGGGCATTAGTAATGATGGACCCAAAGTGGACGGGATTTTTGTGTGGTGAGAGGGCCATGGAAGACTTAGTGATGGTTTTGGGAGTTGGGATAACAATAGTGCCTTGTTTGGAGGGTTTTTGGCTTTGAGTGGGAGAGTGAGTAGGAGTGGTTAGAGGGTTAGGAGAATTTGTGGGTTGATTTTGAAGGCGAAGTGGCACTTGTTTCAAGGACGAGGGTTTTGGAATAGTGAGATGGTTGATGTGGGTGCTTTGGTCGAATTGGTATGGAAAACTAGCGGGTTTTCAAACAAAAATTCGTAGACAAAGTTAAGTTGAACTACTTAACTAAGGAGAGTCTGGTGCCAGAGAGACTATACCTGAGTACCTAGACTCTGCCGCCAAGAGGGAGAGGAGATACAACCACCCTCAGTTAGAACGCGTCATGCCATGGTGAGTGCGAAAAAAGCTCAAATTCAACCATGTGTGATGCCTTGGTGATGATATCAGCAAGCTGGGGTCTGTGGAAACTTAGTTTAATTAGATTAAGTTCATCTCCACATGATCTCGTAACCAATGAGAACTCAAGTATATATTTAGTGCGAGCATGAAATTTAGGGAATTTGACGACCTTAGTTGGTATTATCATACATAATGGTAACATTTTGATCAAAAATATCGTAGTCTTCAAAGTACTTGAAGTTGTAGCGAGTCAGCTTGCTTTCTGCACAAGATTCGCAGAGATAGTCGGCTTGCTTCTGTACATGATTCACAGACCGAGTCTCTTTCTTGCTTTCTGCACGTGATTCTCATATATATATATATATATATATATATATATCGGATATTCATATCAACACGTGCCATGTTGCCTTAAGATCACCAGTATTAGAGTCATAAACCATATTTCCTTCCAATCACGAGTGATAGAGTCATAAATCTTATAACATAAGATTGGATAAATCACAAATTTGAGAGACACTTGAGAGACTATGTCCAAAAACAACAATTAAGTAAACATTATGAACTTTAGAAAAAGAGGGGTTACCAATGGAGCCAATTCTTATGATTTTTATGTGCATGTTGTCTCTAAAAGTAACCTTTCCCCCTTGATGGTCAGAGTGAGTCGTAAACTCAACTTGGTTTCCTATCATATATCTTGAACAACCACTATCCATAAACCAAGAGTCATTGTTCCGAGCCACTCTGTCTGTAAAAAGCTACTGGTTAGTTTTCGGAACCCAGATATACTTGGGTCCCCTCTTCGACAATGATGAAGAACTATTATAGTAAAGATCACGAGCTTTGATAATTGCAGACACACGAGATATATAAATGACAAATCATGACATAGTTTATTACCGGAAGAGTCCGTACGACCATCATAACCATAATATCTGCAAAGTTTCATCACAGAGGGAGTCTCACTTACATGATCATGAGCGGTTTTCTCACCATTGTGAGCCATCAAGCACACCAAACTGGTGGTGCCTGACTCAGCCTTTTCTAAGTAGGAAATTTCTGCCATCTTGAGATATTTGTCAGCCAACGCAGGCTCTGATACCACTTGATGGGATCGGGGTGCTGACCGAGTAGGTCTGAGGTGTTAGTCTCAGACTAACCCTGCTTAAAGACAAGTATTTGCCAAGGAGATAATGTGGAAGCGTTTATGTATAATTTAACAAGATAGGATTATGCTTATATTGAAATTCAAGGTGAATTACAACCTAGCTTCCTATCTTGGGATTCGACAGAGGTACTCTGTCTCATCCAACACTCGCTCTACTCTCGGTGTAGATCAATGTGTAACAATGAGTAAAGGGGAGTGTTTTGTGTGCTCTATAGGTAATAAATACCTAAGCTGATTGACTAAGTCTCACTAGAATCTCTCGAATGGTTTCTCTCTCAATATGACTCTCTCTCTCTAGAAATGTGGAAGTGAAGAGCTCCAAATTTACAAATGACTTCTATATGCTTAAATACTGATAAAACCCGAAGTTTCCGCTTCCATAACGTGTAAGCTGATGTCTCCACGACGTCCCACGATCTCCCACTAGGCATTGGGCGGGAAATATCTCAGCAGTTCTGCAGAGGGACTCGTTCTGGCGCTCTTTTAGCTTGACCGCCTTGATTTTCGGTCCTGAACATATATGAACGTGTGTGACCGTTTTTTCCATGTTTTTCTCCACATTCTAACAGTAGAGGGTCGCCTTTCAGCTTCTAGAACTTTCCATGAGAGTCTTGTGTCGTAGAACGACTTCTTCTGCAGTCAGACTCGTTCATCGCCCAGACTTGCTCTGATGCTATTATCAGTGATACTTCTTCTGTCACCAGACTTACTCTGTTGCCATTATCAGCAAAACCTTGGGTTCCAACATAAAGTATAATATATTAAATGGTGAGTGAATTATATAATACAAGGGCTATAATATGAATTATATAAACTATGTACTAGGGTAAACTAACCAAGTCAACATAATTGGCCAAGTCAACTCGATTGACCAAAGAGGTCAAGTTGACCAAGGAGAAATAAAGGTTTATAAGTCAAGGATATAATTAACATATAGTAACAAACTATATGGATGTGTGTATTATATATAAATAACAAACCTATGAATAATTGAGATAGGTTATATGGATTTAACCCTAAGTGGTAAATAAATACTACATATTACTTACAATATAGTTAGAAGATGAGTTAAATAATCCCAAACTATTAAAACCCGAATGATAAACATTGAACAATCACGGGGTAATTACTAGGGGAATTGGTGACTAGTCGGGATACCGAATTAGTCCGTATAACAGAGAGCTAATATGTAGTTTGTATTCTAGAGTTGAGTGCATTAGAGGACATGCGCTAGAGGACGAGCTACGAGGAGTACCGGACGAGCGTGAATCTTCACGCTAGCGATTATTACGGTGTACGGTATGTTCATTGTGTGGTCCGAACCCCTGAGGGAAGCCTCGGGTTCAGGTATTACTTGTGTATATGACAAGAGTGATATGCGTGTGTAACACCCCAACCTCTAACCTCGTCATTACCTCTTAAATTGTCACACTTACCATTAATCTCGTTGCGGAATTCTAAATACAACGGTGGGTGGTACAATGTCGTTAGCCACCCACGTGGCTAACCAGGCCTAACTCAAATACAGCGTCAGTATGATGGACCGGAATAACCGAGTGCTCAATACAAATTCAATACTTACCATTTCTAACCGAGTCACGTAATACAATCCTCAAGTCAGTTCCTTACTATACCGAGTCTACAACATATGGATGCCGATAACACTTTCGGTCTTACACCTCATTCAAATACATGAGTAATTAAAATCCTAACTACCCATGCTAAACCACCGTCCCCGCCCTACACTCGAACGGTATCGTCCCCGGCGTACCTGCAAGTAAAAACGGTGCCCCAAGGGGCTCAGCATATCACTGCATATGAAATTCGCATACCCCGCGTGCTAACCGGGGTACGCCGACTACTTTTGTCGAGATCATGGGATTCATTTTAACACGATCATCATGCAAATAGTAATACATTATATATGTACACTACACAAGGATTCGACATTCAATCATGGAATACAATCCCTAACTAACATATCAAGGTTGTTAGTTCATGATAACTTACTCATAGGCCTGGAGGGTTTCTACCTCACTAGGCCTTAGTTACTTATTCAATATCTCACCCACTTTCTTGGGTTACTTATACTCAAGCTCTCTTAGTACTCAAGACACTATAGGTCTCATACTTACTTCACGATCGTTTTCTCTTAATTTATTCTAAAGCCAAAACACATGGCCTCCGGGCATAGTCATACTCAAGACTCACCACCGGGCTTTCGAGCCTAGTCTTACTTCCCGGGTTTCGACCCTACTTTGGGTCTAGCATGGTGGGAAGGCTCAACTAGCTGCCGGAACTCTCTCTTAGTTCCTACTTCTTTCACATGGGTCCGAATCTCTCTCGGACTTCTCACATTCCCAGCACTCCTCTCTCGGAGTTATATATAATTATGTATATTGGTCTAGAAGCATCTCTCTTGATGTTTCTAATGACCTTGGGAATTCTTCTTAAGTTCGGGTTCTTAGGTTTAAGGGTTGTCCCAACATTTCGAATACTTACATTTTCGGTTATTTTCTCATACCGGGTCGAATCCTCATATAGGAGGTCGACCGTCTTTCAGAGGGAGTTTGTCGGTCCCTTGTAACATTTTTACTTCTCTCAAGAGTTCCTCTCTTTGAACTTTCATCAACCTCTAAATTGAGGTTCATTAATCTGCCCACTTTTACTTATTTCGTGGATTGTTTCAATTTGGTTTTCTAACCGTTATCGGGTGTTTCCTCAACCCGTACAACTTCCTCACATTCAAGTGAGTTGGTATGTTTGCATTATCATTCTTAGTTCGAGAGGTTTCGTGTGTTTGCACATTTCATTAAGTTGCGAAACAACTCATTCTACGAGTCACTAACCAAACGGTACTCAACTAGGAGTCGGTCTATACACTAAGTTACACCACACAATCATCCAAGGTTGGTTAGTACAAACATCATACATCAAGATACATAATCAAGCAATGGATCATTTTCATGCTTTAGTCTTGATTAAGCCAGCACACACAAACACAACACACAAATCAACGTAGCACGGTTAGCATACGGGGCATGAGAAAATCATACCTTACACCATGGTTTAACTTTACCGGGTCACCTCTTGTTCCTCGGATCTCACTTCCGAATCACTAATCACATATCAAGTGATTCTATTAACATTAAGGTAATACGGTATGTAAAACTAGTACTCCCGTAATTAGCCCAGTTATCCCGTTATACTTAGTTTTACTCTTGTCAATTTATGTTCTTACTTCTCACTCATTCCCAACACTTGCTTATACTTCTTAGGACCTTTAAAAGTCACCAAACAACTCCTAAACATCATCCAAAATCATTACCAATCAATCCCCCATGTTTAGAACCCTTTAAAACACTCACGGTGCATTTCTGGGGGTGGTCCGGGACTTGGTCCGGTCCCAAAGTCCCGGACCAATACATTCTCATACTCTCGGCCGTTTTTCTACCTGGTCCGGGACTTGGTCCTGGACTTAAGTCCCGAACCAATTCCTGTGTTCACTCTCGGGCCTATTTTTGATGCGGTTCGGGACCTTGTTCCTAACCTAGGTCCCGGACCCTGCTAAAAACTGCTACTTAGGTAATTTTTCAACCCCAAATCAACCCTTAATCCACCCCTAATCATTCCCTAATCTTTCCACATGTTTTCTACACATTTAAACACCCTAAATCACTCTTAATCATGCTCCAAATCATGGGTCCAAATCGTTACTCAACTCTTGTTCATTTCCACAAGTTTTAACTCTCATTTTGCACTTATGCACATTAGTGCATTTCTATCATTTCTTTTGGTAGTTTACACTTCTTCTTAACTCCATTGACCATTCTAAATCTTTCCTACACCAATGCACTTCTAAAACCCAAGTTCAACCCATGTTTCCAAGGTCTTGCACACTAGTTTACTCTCTGGGAATTTCAAGGCTTTACTACACCATTTTGCTACAGTTTTTTTTTGCATCCACCCTTCCAACTCTCATTCTCTAGTTCTTGGTGGGTTTATTCCACTTATTTACACTTCTATTTTCTCCCAAGCACACTTAGGTTCACCCACCTCTCAATATCACCTTAACACTCGGTTTTCTACCGTAAATTCGCCATAACCCGGCTACTTTTCTAGCATTGCCCAAAAGCTCATATCATCCCTTAGTTCAATCTAACTTACCAAACCCACAAGGGTTCTACCAGCACACATAAATCCATCAATGCTAATCAAATTCTCCACATACATCTTAATGCTTAAATCACAACACACACTTGGCTCCGAGGCCCTTAATTCAGCATTCAATCAACAAGTTCACAATTCTCTCTCATTTCCACCAAAAGCATTTCTCACATAGCTTGGGTTCCTTATTTAATTTAACCCATCCCAAATTCCTAAAACATATAGGATGAACATTAAGGTAAGTTTCTTACCTTAACTTTTTACAAGTTCCTCCTTTGCTCCCCTTCCTTCTCCTCTCTTGCTTTTCGGTCAAGTTGGTCAACACACTTGCCAACCTCTAAGTCAACACCCAAATGGGTAATTATACACTAATCAATACACCTATGCTTATTAATCAAGCTAGGAGGCAAGGGAAAGTGCTTAGAACACAAAATAAAGGATTTACCTTGAAATTCTAAGGTCACCTTTGCTCATGGATCAAAGGATGACTCTCCATGAACTTTTGAAGCTTGAATAAGGCTCATTCAAGGAAGGAAAAACAAGGGGAAAATGGGAGTCAAAACCGGCCACATAGAGATGAAGGGAAAAGTGAGTTTTTGTGGTTTTTCTTACCTTAAAACAATGAGGGGGCATCCAAGCTCCATAAAAGCTGATTTTTCTCTTCAAATGGGGTATACCCATGGAGATGAACTTCTTCCTTTTGAGATTTTGAAACGAGGGAAGTGTGGAGCTTGACGAGGGGAACACAAGTATGTGTTTTGTTTTTGATTTGAAGCATTTATATGCCTTGGAGAAGTGGAGGAAGGTGGCTTCCATGGGAGCTTGTTGGAGCAGCTCAAATCACCAGGAATGGGGAGGAGGAAGGAAGCTCACGGTGGAAAGAGGAAAAGGGAAGGAGAGAGAAGAGGGAAAAATGGGAGGAGAGAGGTATTTTTTTACTTTATGTACTTTTCCCTCTTTTTGACTTTTCAACTCTTTAATTAATTAGCTAGTCATGTGTGAGAGGGGAGTCACAAGACTCATAAAAACAGGCCCCCTATATGCTTATTTAAGCTGGAGTATTTTTCGTCTTTTACAGAAAACACTCGCTAATTTACCCGGTTTGGCACTATTTACTAACCAGGCCCGTTTTTCGGATTTTTCTCGTTTTTTATTTTTAATGGTTCTCAAGCTCCCATTAATACTTAATTATAGTTATTTAATCAAATATAACTTTTACGGGTCTGTTTGACCACTTAAAGTCGCATTTTTGGGTTTTCTTGAAAAACATGCTTTAAGACTCCGTTAGCATTTTAATCTATTATTTGGATCCTTTTTCTTCGGGAATTGTTCCTGTATATCAGTTAGGCCTCACTAAGCCTTAGGAATCCATATCGGACCCTAGTCGAGGTCATATACCTCCCATACTCGTAAAACGCGTGTTTTTGCGTTTTTCGTGTTTTAATGTTTTCTCTTTTCTTTTGGTTTTATTCTCTTTACCAATACTCTCTAGGCACCATTAGGCCTCTAAAATCATATTAGAATAATTAAGTCACCATTTTTAAGTCTGGGGTATTAAAATCTACCCCCCTTAAAGAACTTTGCCCTCAAAGTTGGTGAATCTAATATGGTTGGTTACATAGATGCTCTATGCTAAGGTTATAATCTCTATATAACCTCACAGACTCAAAGGTCTGTCTCTGTACATGCTACACATACCACACACATATCACAGCATGTATAGCAATCAAAAATACTCTTTTGTATTCTCTCAATGGAATCGGTCCGAAGACAAGAAGGCACTACAGTCCTCGAATCCATATTGAGTAATACACTGCCGATCCCTCAGGTACCGGTTACGTTGGACACTTACACTCTCTGGTCCACGGCCGTTTGATGACTAATTGGCACTTACTCTCTAGCCCACGGTCCCTTCGGTTCTGATCAAAACGTTGCACATATAGATATCCTCAGGCACTCTGGTTGACTCTCTCAACACAGGACATTACTCAGGGTACTCTCCCCGTCCCGCTGCCTTTGGAAAAATCACACACTGCCACTGCCCCAACCGGTCACTTAGGACCGCCACACGTACGGTGCAATGGTTTCAAAACTAATACACGCTCACCGTTCTACCGGTCATCAAGACTTAAGGCCGTAGCCATCGGCGGGTGATAGCGGTTTCAAAAATGGTTTTTTTTTTGCCTTCATACTCGAAGGAAAATCCTTTTTTTCAAATTCCATTTGAAAATTCTTTTAGAAAACACTACACAACTCCAAGTCCGGTTTATGGTAGCTACGTCTTTTCTTAGCGTGATTACTTGTGACCACTTATAGGGAGCTTCAAAAATCATCCAACCCTGATGTGATCAGCATCAGTGTTGAACTATCCTTCCACCCCAATTTGTGTTCGGTTTCCCTTGATCGCTAGCAAATCAAGTTTCACCTCCCACGTCAGTTTCAAACAATCAGATAGTCAAACATTTTCATTTTCTATCTTTTACTCTTTCTAGTCATATTCACAAAATAATCCATTTTAATTTATCTCTTTATCAAAGAACTTAAGTCATCCATCATTCTCCATTTGCTACACTTACTTACCTAAGCATTCAATACTCATGGCTTATTTCAGCAAATTGTTACTCAATTATAACATACAAAATACAACTCCAAAGGATGGAACTCACTCCATCAATCATTCTCAAATAAAATCACCTAGGGAACTCATTTCCTACTAGGTTACACATCGGTTTCATACCGATTCACACTCATCATATCTCATGTCTAATCTCAATAGACATTTACTATAGGGATTCTCATTCCTCCGGAGTTTCTCTACTCCTCTTTTCTTGTATTTTATATATGTGGTATTTGCATCTCTTGTGCGCAATTACCATAATTACACAATGAGTGGGTACGTATGTTTATGTAACATAGGTTTCAATCATCAAAACAATTTCCTTTGTGCTATGCACATTGTAGTTTACGCACCTATACGGAAAACATACTCTAAGCGGTTTTTCGCCCTACCCCCCTTAAAAGGGATTACGCCTGCGTAATCGACCATATGTTATCACTAAACATTGGTTCACTAACTTGGGCATCATGAAGTGTTTAACTTCAATGTGGTTATTATACAATGTATTCCGGTCAGAGGGTCTTAACCATAATGACGGTTTAGTCCCTACACCAGGAATTCTCATTGGAGTTATTTAACTCTTAACCAGGTTCAGTTCTAGCCTCTAAGGCTTCAAGGCGTTTATGATTTGCCATTTACTCGAATTTGCTAGGTATACTTAACCTTTGAATTATGGCCCACTAGCTTCTGCTGCGCGACCTGCTAACTGAGGGCTTGATTCGCCCCCTTTTGTTATTCTCAATGTATTGCACAACTCCCTCTTTATCCCTTTTTGTCTTGGGAATAAAGGTTTCTCAATCGTCGCGTGGTATCTTTTACCGTATGCGAATTCGAAGAGGTATAGATTTTCTATCCAGTTCTCTGGAAATCTATTTCGTATAACGCTGTATACCTTTGTGAATATTCACTTACTTTTTCCGACTTATTGTCGGTTGAGGTCAAGCTACTGCTTAGTATGTAGTGCTTCCTCGATTAACAGTGGATTCTGAATTACGTTCACTTACTCGTTTCTATACAAGAATTCTTTCGTTCATATGACCTTGCGTTTACTGCGCATCGGTCCTGGGGCCTGTTGGTTATGGGCTCACGTTCTTCGTGCGTCTTTGGCTAACGGCCGCACGGTTATGTCTCTAGGTTTTCGCTCAAAAGGCTTGCGCCATGTTCGTTAGCATGTTTGCAAATCTTCCGTATGTAGTACGGTTGATTATTTATCCAAGGGGTACCCTTGACCCAAAGTTTATTACTTCTGTTATCGACTGATCCTCTAGGGATAACCTTCAGTTCCTTTTGCAGTTGTAATAGGAATGAACACTGCCTTCTCTGTGAGATCTTTCGTCACATGGCATGGGCTGCAGGTTATACTGCCCCATTTATCTAGCATCACTTTGCTTTTCATCTCCGCTAAGTTTGATTCATAATCCTGCTTGTTCTCTATATCATTATCGGACCATACTCTTACAATGGCCCCTTGCTGCACACCATGTTCTTACTCATTAAACAACATTCGTTTACATGGCATCCGCTACTACTTTAGCTTCCGCTCATGTATTCCCCGCCATTCATACTATGGTTTTCCATTCACTTGGCTCAATAGAAAACACTACTCTTTTAGATTCTTCTACGCTTCTCGCGCATTGTTCATTCTACAATTCACTTTGTACACGTACTGTGTTTACTACTCAACCGATTACTTTTCGGTTTCCAACCATTGCTATCAAAGTTCCTTTCTACATACTATTTCTACTCAAATTGCTCCTTGGCAATAACACATGCTCAAGTTTCACTACACCGCTTTAGCGGTTTCACACTATATTCTTAGGTGGTAGCCTTTCTTGGAGGATCCACAATTGTCGCTCCATAGGTCCCATAATAACGAGGGGTATCCCCACTCTAAGGTAGTATTTCGTTCTCCGCTCCATTCATTTATTACCAAGCAATATCTCTTTGCTTACTGGTGCCATTCTTGGCAATTCTTCTTATTATTCAAAGTTGGTTTCGCAACCGACTAAATCTACGTAACATCGTTGGTTCATGGCTTACAAGCCGCATTGCCTCGAGCCATGCTCTTTGCAGGCTGCTTATACAAGTTAAACTTCTCCGTACATCATCAAAGGGTTTGGAGATAATACTGGGCTCCTTAATACGGTTGTTGCATCACGCTTCCGTCCATGGGAGGCCCTTTAAGTATCTTGGCATTATTCTGTGCCCTTTGGCAATTTAGGGTGTTCCCTATTAAGTGGGACCCCTCTCGGTGTTTAGAACCGAGTTTCTGTTTTAGCTCATGTGTTCGTATCATGATGCTTCGTTCAACGTTTGTTGACTCCGGAACCCTTCACAGATTGCTCCTAGGTGTTACTAAGCTGCGCCATAACATCTCGCTTGAACTTATGGGTATGTTCAGTGTCTTACTCCGCCCTGCGGTTATGTATTTCTAACTATCCCGCTTAAGGTTGTTACGTTTCCCGTTCTTGGGTTGTAATGTCTTCCATAATTGGGTAGATCATTGATACTTTTCCTTTGTGTTCTTCACCGGGCTTAACACCTTTTTCGATGAAGCATGATGCTTCCCGTAGATGTGGTGATTTAACTGGGATTGTTGTCCCGTTCATCAAACATTAATGTGTTCTTTTCAGGCATCCGCCATATAGTTTATACTGGGTATTCGTTCCAGTTACCATGTGTTTCCTTTGTGATTCCTAAGACATATCCAATGTCTGTGCTTAATACTCTTTGCTTCTGCACTGCTTAACGTTACATCTTTAGGTTCGTTATCTTACTGAGTTCTTCTCCTTGATCGTTCGTGGTAGTCAGTTGTTCTAGTCTGAATTAGCTCTTCCGCCCGTAGTATGGAGTCGACTACTTCCCGTGTTCCGTACTCTACTTGTATACATACATGGGGTATCTTATTGATACGTTACCACTTACCCGACTAACTCATAGCTGGTCTGTCAGGCCCGCAAGCTCCTTCGGAGTGCGGTCGTACCACATCTCGTTTTTGTACACTCATAGTGTCGGTCACACGCCTAGGTGAAGTATTCTGTTGCCAACTCCTCTTATATCGTTCTGTGATGTCTTACTGCAATTCCTCTGGTTCGGTTTTAAAATTTTGGGGGTTTTTGGAAAATTTTGAGTTTTGAAAGAAAAGTTTGAGTTTTGAAAGTAAAATCTTCATGGCATTTCAATGCAAGTTAGTTCTTACCAACCTAGCTTCTCGCTGACTGGTGTAGCCCGTAATATAGTGGTCAGGCCGTTAGGCCTTTCCAAGGTTTTGTTTCCAAAATTCTTAGGATTTGTGTTCCTATATTGGCCTCATTCGCCATTTTGGCACCTCACTAGGTACTTGTTAAAGTTTCTCTTAATAGTCCCATGATTACTGCACTTGCCGTGGGAAGTGCGCGGTACAGGCGGTTTTTGGGTCAACTTATACCGGTCACGGTATTGTTCCCATTTGTATTCGGTAGCCTTGTCGGCTCCTCTTTTGATCCTTTAGTTGGATAACTACTCTTCGGAGTTGCTTCGCATTTGTCTTGACATGACCGTCATCGTTCTGGGTGCTTCTCCACTCTCGGAGACCCCTATTTACTTAGTTCCGTATCCTCTCTCGTTACTCGTTCCCACTCATTTACCGTGGTTACCGTGACTTATCTTGTCTAGGCACTACTTCAGTAGTCCTATTCGGGTATATCCCGTAGATGTGCTCGAAGCTGTCTAAGCTATGTCGGTTAAGTATTGTAACCTTTTTGGGTGTGGCAGGGTGGGTGTACCTACTCTTGACTAGATTCTTAGTCAGTTAGCATACCGTTGGTGGTATTATCTAACTATGGCGGTCCGTAGACATGTGTCCCGGTTTTCGTTACTTCACCTTTTTCCGCCTCGTTGCACGGTCGGTGCATTCCTTCTTGCTGCTGCTTGACCAGCCGGGTTCTCGCGACTGCTAAGCATGTCGCCCCATGTTGCCACATATTTCAGTCTCTTTTGAATAGGATTTCTCGATCTCCCGCCATTAAGTGCGGTTATTGTCGTTCCAGCAGGAACCGTCTCCGGGATTTCCGATATTCGGAATCTACCGTATGATAGGTTCTGGTTCATATGGAAATGTTTAACAACTGCCAGATCGGGTTCCCCGAGTAAGAGAGGACTTTCTGTCTCTCTGGCGTTCTTTCCCCAGGCTTTTCAAAGGGGGATGTGGAGGGCGGGTTTGATATTGTAGGTATCCAGAACACACTGGAAGTTCCTAACTAGCGTATCTCTCACGCTATCACTCAACCCTTAGCCCTAAGTCTCTAATTCCTAACTCGGTATTTCCTAAACTCGGCATTTCCAGTCATCAGAGCGATACTTCGCTCTGATACCATTTTTGTAACACCCCAACCGCTAACCTCGTCATTACCTCTTAAACTGTCACACTTACCATTAATCTCACAGCGGAATTCTAAATACAACGGTGGGTGGTACAATGCCGTTAGCCACCCACGTGGCTAACCAGGCCTAACTCAAATACAGCGTCGGTCTGATGGACCGGAATAACCGAGTGCTCTATACAAATTCAATACTTACCATTTCCAACCGAGTCACGTAATACAATCCTCAAGTCAGTTCCTTACTATACCGAGTCTACACACATATGGATGCCGATAACACTTTCGGTCTTACACCTCGTTCAAATTCATGAGTAATTAAAATCCTAACTACCCATGCTAAACCACCGTCCCTGTCCTACACTCGAACGGTATTGTCTCCGGTGTACCTGCAAGTAAAAACGGTGCCCTAAGGGGCTCAGCATATCGCTGCATATGAAATTCGCATACCCCGTGTGCTAACCGGGGTACGCCGACTACTTTTGTCGAGAGCATGGGATTCATTTTAATACGATCATCATGCAATAGTATACATTATATATGTACACTACACAAGGATTTGACATTCAATCATGGAATACAATCCCTACTAACATATCAAGGTTGTTAGTTCATGATAACTTACTCATAGGCCTGGAGGGTTTTTAACCTCACTAGGCCTTAGTTACTTATTCAATATCTCACCCACTCTCTTGGGTTACTTATACTCAAGCTCTCTTAGTACTCGAGACACTACAAGTCCATCACTTACTTCACTCGTTTTCTCTTAATTTATTCTTAAGCCAAAACACTGGCCTCCGGGCAGAGTCATACTCAAGACTCACCACCGGGCTTTCGAGCCTAGTCTTACTGTACACCCCTCTCCGTAATCACGATATAATCTCTCACGTAGCAATAAATAAAGACGTCTCGCAGCGGTAAATAAATAACTATTACAACTCCTCGGGTGTCACCGGCCATTACTACTTACTGCCCATGCGAGCACGTAGCCAACCACATCCAACTTCCAAAATAAATAACTGCTACCGCAGTGATAACGAGAAATTCCTATACATCACACTAAAACCATAAAACAAACACCGACAAGTGAGCATCTACCCAATCCTGAAAATACACAACCTACCATAAGACCATACACCATCTTCATCATTTTATTACAACGTCTCCAAGTACCCGTTCCTGCTCTCAGCTCCGACAATGATCAACAACCTGAAATGGCGTCGTATCACGATAACGCTGAGTATGCCGGCCGGGACCCAATGGTCACTTGCATTTTAACCATCTTTTTATTAGATTGGTTTCATGCTTTTCCATTTTACGGTTATAAACAATACTGTAGTAGCAAAATTGTACATATACATAATCAATCATCCAATATTCATAAACATAATCATCCATCCAACCAAAACATTCATAGGATATTTCAACAACATTTGTATATCGAACGTATCGAGCAATATCAACAACATTTTGTACAATGTACATCGCCGTAGCGTTCACCATCCACTGTCAATTTATTTTAGTTTGGCTTTCAAGCCCCATCCATAGTCAATGTACATTCGCCGTAGCGTACAGTTCCCATAAGTTAATTTATCCTTGCCTTGTAGGCTCCATCCAACCATGTTTAATTAATTCAGTAGGGCTTCATGTTAGGAACAACCCGATAACCTCACCATGGACATGTTCCCCCGTACACACAAAGGTGCTCATTTCGCCAGAGGTCCGGAGGCCCCCGACCACTTATGTCTCGTAAGACTCCATACAAAAGGCCGTAGCCACCTGATCCTGAACCTATTTGGGCTCGTTGGATATACCTATACGAATCCAATTAGAAACCCTCAGTGTATCACAAATGCGCAACCAAGTGGTTCGTAAACCACCGTGGATTCCTCACCTCCTCTCATACCATCACTCTCTCATAATGTTTAAGATCTGCTCTTAGTTCTTATGGAGAAATATTTATTAACCCAGCGCCCAATGGGGTCACGCATACCTAGAAGTCATCTAGGTTATATTTAGTTTAGATCCATGCTCTAGAGACCGACAATGTCGTGACTCGTTCCTAGTGGTTTACTTAGGTTACTAGATACTCAATTAATTCATGGTATTATACTCAGTAACCGTCATGTCATCACAACGCATATGTAGTTTTTATAAGTCGATCTATAGTCGACGTAGTGTTAGTCCCGTAGGACGCCCGTGCATAATAATTAATGCATCAACACTTAAACACATACATGTACCACCACCACATATAACACACAAGTTATACAACCAATCCGAGCCAAGGAGCACCCTTAGGTCAACTCGGCAAACCCCTTTACATACCGTTCACCCTGACATATTACGGTGGAGTATGAATCACAAGATCCTACGCTCCGTGTAGTCCGCTAGCTCGTCAGCGTCCTTGCCAGAAGTATACTCTAAACGGTAATACAAACTATAAGTCAGTCTCCATGACTAACTACATCCGGTATTTCCGAATATAAGTACCCCGACAGTTCACCCCTGTTTTCCTCCTCAGTTTTGTTACGGTTTCTCTAAAACAGTCGGCTTTGTTACTTAAAACGCGACGTCAAAACTATTGTCAACCGTTAGTTTAATTCATTATTTCCTTTTAAATCTTATCCACCATCTAGTTTCGGTCCGTAACCCATAGTTGCATGTAATGCTGCCATGATTATGTTATATTATATATTTTTGTTTGTATCACTTATCATATTGTATTCTTTTCCGTATTTTTTTTATTTTTTTCCATTTTGTATTATTTTCCCACCATTCCTTTATCATCCATGTAATCTTAATTCATTATCTTTAGCAAATAGTATTTTGCATCCCAAAATCTAGCATATAGTTTGTAACTATATATATATTTTTTTTAATAACCCCACCATTAAACCATATGGTTTTCACACCAATTATATATATCCACCTTATATACATTATTCTTGTGTATGTATTATATTTTTTTACCACGTATGTAATTCTTCATGAGTTTCATAACTCTTATATTTATGTTACATTTATCCTCTTTTATTAGATGATTGTTCCCATTAGTTGTATTATTATACAACTTATATAGATTATTATCCTAATATTATGTACTTTTATGTTGTATAATTACAACTCCTAAAGTTTTATTCCATAAACACCTTAGTTAACAAATCCCTTTTATTTATCGTTTGTCACTTATTATTTTATGTGAGTACCCTTCTTATATTAATTCCATCTGAACCACCTTAATACCATTTAATTGTCAAACATTTATAACATAGTAGACCGTAGTCTAAATTCATTTTCCAACTCTTATTAAATTCGGTATAGCCCTTGATTTATTTAAATTCCCTTTTTGACCACATAACATTATGTAATGTTATACCAAATACTATACCATTTGATATGAATATTTTTTTTATTTCCTTTAACTTCTAACCTATAGTTTTTTATACAAACTATTTCAATTGGCCTCTTAGGCACCATAAAAAATCTTATTCTTTTCTATAAACCATAGTTTCCATTATTTACAAAATCACCCCTTTCTTTTACCATGTTATATATACCATTTAATATAACATTTCTAACTTATAAAAGAGTATAACCTATGGTTATTTTTTGTAAATTCCGAACAGCCCTTGTGCTATTCTATAGTTGCCATTTGGCCCTATTTATAACATATAGTTCACCATATCATTAAAACTATATTTTATACACATAATTTATTAAATTCCCTTAATAATTCTAAAAATCAACAAATTCCACCAAAGGGTTATGAATATCCTTATTAACCCATATACTTTCAATATTTACCATTCCACCATCTATTTTTCTCCAAAGTGTCATAATGACATTATAACTATATATTATACATATATAGTTTGTTTTAAATTCCAAAATCCACCAAATAAATTCCTAAAAATTCCTAATAGCCCATGGGTGTTTAAATACCATTGTACACCCTTTATTTTCGGTAATAACATATTTACCACATATGTTATAAAAATATTACCTTAAGATACTTATCTTATTATAACACCTTAAATAAGTTATTTAACTTATCTAATTTGGTCAAACCTATCATATGGTCAAGGTTGACCACCTTAATATTTCCTTGACCACCAATTCCTTATAATTTCGGTTTGCACCCAAATTTCTAGAAATCACCATTTAACCCAAAACTTTATAATATCTTATAAACTTTATTTTAACTCCTTTTACCTCTAATTTTCGGCCTTATTATTCTAAAGCCCTCAAATTTAATTTAATTACACTATAACCCCTTATTCATTTCGGTAATAATTATATATCACCTAAACTTAAATAAAAGCTTGTAAATGCATAAATAAAATGGCCTAAAACACATGGCCTTATTACAAACATTTGCTCACAAAATAAATTACACATAAATGTCCCAAAATACATATAAATTTTCGGCCTCACCATAGATTCTTTGTTTAATTACCAAACTTCCACATAATGTCTTAAATTTGACAATTATGCTTGTTTAATTAGTTATAAAATTTATTAAACCATTTCTTAAACATTTTAAGGTCAAACAAGACCTTATTTACCTCTTCACTCACGGCAATTAATTAGGAATAGCTTAAATTGTATTAATGTAACAAGTTAAGGTTTTAAGTGATTATACCTTGATTTAGCTTAGGTAAAGCCTTGTTTGGTTCGGCCACCTTGAGTAGGAATCTCCACAGCTTGTTTAACATGTTTTCAAACCGAAAACAAGGCCTAGTTAGTCTCTAAGCAAGATCTAACCATAAGGAGTAATTTAATGTAAGATTTAAGGCAAAAATTACCTTAAGAGTGCAAGGAAAGTTCTAAGTGTTTTAGACCTGAACCAAACACACCACAAGGTGTTAGATCCACCATATTAACATAAGAATTAGCTAGATCTCGAAGTTATACCTTGTTATTAGGTTTTACCTTGGAAAAATGCTTAAAAAGAGAGTATTTCTTGGATCTCGGCCATCCTTGCTCCAAATGGCTAGCCAACAGATCCCACATGAAAAGGAGAAGAAGATGAGGCTATGGCCAAAATTTCACAACCAAACTCGAAAGGAATCAAAAGTTATGAGCTTAAAGCACATTTTTTACCTTAAAATGTAGATTTGAACAACCTTGGTCCCTCTACTGGTCTCAACCGAGTTTAGCTCTTGTTCTAACCTTAGAACACTGAGAATAAGCCATAGGAATTGTTGAGCCACGAAATTTAGGTGTTGGTAGTGAAGAAATGAAGAAAAAGGGCTAAAAATGACTAAAAATGACATTAAAACACTTACATTAGGAACTTAGGAGCTAGATTTGCCTTCCATGCTCAAGAACAGACCTTGAGAGCTTCAATGGAAGGGAGGAGCTCGGCTGGGCAGAAGGGAATCGTGCAAGGAGGGAGGAAAGAGCTAGGTAAGGTTTGAAATAATTGAAAAAGTAAGAATAATTTAAGCTTTTACTATTCTTGTTTGTATTAGGTAGCATTATTGCCAATCAATGACTTATGCTGTCTCCCTCTCTTATTGCCAGCCGGCTGCCATGGTCCAAGGGGTCAATTAATTGACCATTGACCATACTTGGTCAATATTGACTCATGTGGGCCCCACTTTAGGGTTTTATTAATATTTTAATATTAAATTTGTAAAAATCTGTAAAATTTGGAAATTAAATTCCTAATATCATATAATATGATATTTATTATATTTAAAGGTATTTATAACCTTTTAGCCCATTTAAAACCAATTTAAAAGACAATTTCACAAAAACGTGCTTTAAGGAGTTTTAGCACACATTTTGTGTTGCCTGGTGTTTCTGAGCTCTGTTTTCTTTGACAACGGTCTTGATGTGTTCCTTACATGATTTGATCATGTAATTAAATTTTATATCATTTAGAGGTCATTAGACCTTTAAGGTTTCTTAGAGCACATTTTTGCCCTTTTTGACCTTGTGAAGCATGAAAGTGCTTTTTCTTTGTGTTGGAGTGTTGCCCAACAATTATAATATGTTTAATATTATGTTAATAGACTTAGGACAAATTTTTAGGTCCTACATATTCATTTGGGTATTTATTTACCCTTAACTGTCAAAGGGTGCAACATCTTGTTTTGTGTTGACCACTGTTGTTCTCAGTTGACTTTGAAGGCATGTTTAAGCCTTAGTTAATATGATTAGATATTTAATCCATGTTTAATAAGTTTGGGGTATTTCAGTCTACCCCCTTAAAAGACTTCGTCCCGAAGTCTCCTAAAAATAGGTAAGTATATAATGATAAATACCCATTATTCCATAATGTATCATCTGATATATCATACTTGTTTATACTTCTAAAGACCTTTACATGTCACCAAACACGTTATAAACATCATCTAATACCATTACCAATCAATCCCCATTCATTTAGATGTATTTAAGTACTCACGGTTACATTTTACACTTGGTCTGGGACCTGGTCCGGGTCCTAACTCCCGAACCAATACACTGCATCTACTCTCGGGTTGATTTTTACACTAGTCCGGGACTTTGTACTTACCCCAAGTCCCAGACCAACCTCTGTGTGCAACTCTCGGCTCATTTTAACAACTGGTCCAGGACTTGTTGCAAGGACTAAGTCCCGGACCCTGCTATAATCTGTCAAATTTGACAGTTTTCAATTTCAATTCCAACCTCATTTCTTACCCATTTCTTTTCTAACCTTTCCACATGTTTCCAAACATGTTATAACACCATAAACAGACATTAAACCTTCTTAATCCATTGACCAAACCTATCATTTAATCCTTGACCAATCCTATAAATGTTCACTCTCATTTTCTGCACATTAAGCACACTAATGCATTACCAACATTCCCATGACAGTTGACACCTCATTCTCAACCAATTTGACCATACCAAATCCTTCTTAAGCATATTCATCTCTGTTACCCAAGTTCATTCATTACTTCCCAAGTTCTATACCTTAGTTCTTCTCTAGCAAATCCAAGACACTTATACACCATTTTTGCTACAGATTTTTGCACAACTCCTTAACTCTCTTACACTCTAGTCTTGGTGTGTTTAATTCACTCAATTACACTCTACTTCCTCCTAATCAACATTAGATTCTCCAACTACTAATATCACCTAAGACACTTGATTTCTACAGAAATTTCGCCATAGTTCCTCTACAATTCTAGCATGCCCAAATGCTCATATCATTCACCTAACTCAATTCAAAACTAACCAAATCCTTAATGGATTCTACCAACACATAATTTCATCCAAAATTTCATCAATCACAATATAATGCCACAATATTAAATTTCTTGGCTCCAAGGCCCTTAAATCAACCAACACATCACTATTGCATTAAGCATAAATCACAATTCTCTCTCATCTCATCAAAGCACATTTTCCAGCACATAATTTGGTTCATTCTTTTAATTACCCAACCCAAAATTTTAAAGGCGTTAAGGGTAGACATTAAGGTAGTCATTTACCTTAAATTCATAAGTCTTCTTTCTTTTCTCTTCTTAATTCTTCTTTGATTGAAAATCGGCCAAGGTGGGCAATGCACTTGCCAAATTCTAAACCAACACCCAAATGGGGGAAATGAGAACTAAGCAATATACCTAGACTCATGAATTACTCCAATTTGCAAAGGAAATGCTTAAAGCACAAAATTTAGGGATTTACCTTAGAACCCTTGAATGGCTTTTGGTCATGAACCAAAGGAGAGATTCCACTAAGCTTTTGTAGCTTGGATAATTGCTCATACAAAGAAAAAAACAAGGCACTTGAGAAGCCCAAAATCGGCCAAGTCAAGGAATGGAGAAAAGATGAGTTTTCTTTGAATGTTCTTACCTTAAATCAAAGAGGATGTAGACTAGCTCCAGAAAATGGACTTTTCTCCTCAAATGGAGCTATACCCATGGTGGTCAACTTCAACCATTGGAGATTTTGAAAGGTGGAGAAAAAAGCCCTTGGTGAGACTAAGAAGAATATGTATTTTGTTTTGAGTTCGGAGTATTGTGTTGGCTTGAGCAAGCCAAAGAGAGCAAGCAGCCATTTAAGGGGAGCTCAAAATAGCCCAAGGTGGGTGAAGGAAGAAGGTGGCCGGCTGGGAGGGGAGAAAAACGGGTGAGAAGAGGGAAAATGGAAGAGAGAGAGGGAAAATGTATGCTTTTATTTTCTTTCACTTTTCTCTTTTTACCTTTTTGCTTCTCACATAAGGGGAGACCCATTTAGTTGGAAAATAGTGCTGAGTCACACTAGAAAACCGGCCACCTTTAATATTTAAGTTGGGGGTATTTTTGTCTTTTGTCAAGAAACACTCTTAAATTCCCGGTTTGTACTATTCATCAACCGGGCCCGTTTTCCAGATTTTTTCGTTTCTTTAATTTTAATGATTCTTAGACCTTCATTAAGGTTTAATTATATTTATATGATCAACTACAATTTTTACAAGTCCATTAAACCGCTTAAAGTCACGCTCCCGGGTTTTCTCAAAAAACGTGCTTTAGGACTTCATTTACGTTTTTAACCCACTATATTGATTTGTTTTCTTCGGGAATTTTTCCCACATGTTCTTAGTGTATAACTAAGGCTTAGGAATCAATCTAGGACCCTAGTCGAGGTCATATGCCTCCTATGGTTGCGTAACACAAGTTTTTACGTTTTGTGCTTTTTAAGCGTTTTCTTCTTTCTTTTGGTTTTACTTTCTTCACCAAAGCTTTTTAGGCATCTTTAGGCCTCTAAATATCATAGTATAGTAATTTAATCACCATATTTAAGTCCGGGGTATTTCATACTCCCCCACTCAAAGATCGTGATATCCTCATCGCAAGCCTTACCCCAGTGACCTCCTTGGTAGGTATCAGGTAGTCCATCCTGATTCGGTCCCGAGTCCACTCTAATACCATTTATAACACCCCATATGGGTAACTGTCCAACAACCTAACTCTTAAACCATTCGGGCTTGAAAACTAGCTAGCTTAAGTCCTTTGTCCACACTTGAGCCTAAAAGTGGAAGACATTGTTGTAGTAGTCAACCTATATGTATCTGTATAAACTAATTACTTTACTACTCATATCCCGATGTGGGATGGGGTATCACACTACCAAATAAAATGACCCTTTTGCCAATAACACTTAATCCAAGGGTACCCTCAAACACCCATATCGGATTTCTATTCATCATTACAATTTCTTTCTTATTGCAATGCTAGTTGTTTTCTAAGTATTTTTGCACCCACTCAATACTACATCCTTACCATGCTACCTTTTTATTATTTTCATTCACTGTTGTTACTTTCACCCGTCTTTTTAGTGCTTCCTCACTACCTGTTGTCTTCTTAGCTCTTGTTTATGCTCACTCGTTAGTTTAAAGCTATGTGAAATTGTGGTTCCTGGAACATGTTTGGCACTATTGGTAAGCCCTTCCTGGTCTTCTTCCATAACTCCTAATTTGTCTTCACACTAATTCGTCGCCTCCATCTTCTGGTTGTTACCAAAGTCATCCACTACAAAATAAAAATGGCTTTTACCAATGAACAAAATCTGTTAGTAAAGACCTAAAAATCATCAGTATAGGTCCTTTGGGTCTGCTCCGACGGATAATTTTCCATTGGTACAAGCATCGTTACTATAACTTTTTACCAACAAATTTTTTATCTGTTGTAGTAGGTAAAAGACCTGTAGCAATAGATTCTTCTGTTAGTAAAGGTCATTTTTTACAAACAAAGTAAACACCCTTACTGACGAATTTCATTGTTAGTATAGATCATTATCAGTAACCAAATCAGAAACGCCTACAAGTAGATTCTTCCTTAGGTAACGATCATTACCAATATTGCTTAATCCAAATCATAACTATTTATATTTAATACTCATTGAAAAGGTACATGCACTTTAAGGAACTTCAAACAAATTAGCATAATACAAAAAATATTTACATATATTACTTACTGAGTAGTAACAAAAGTTTAATTTCAGCAAAACTTGTAAACACACATACATTCCACATCATATACAACTATAGGACTCTATCCTTATCAACTCAGTATTATCAGTCAAGAAAATAAACTTTACAAAAGTAGCAATCCAGCAAAACTAGTTAAAAAGACAGGGTCACATTCACCATAGCCATATGTTTCGTACAAATGGATGTACATCTAGTAAAAAGAAAAAGCAACCAATTTTTCTTCATGCCTTTTCTCTACCAAAGCTTTCTTGTTGTCCTTCAATTGCACACAATGTATGTCATTCAGTTCTTCATCGACTGGGCAATGCAAAAGCATTTTGTTACAACTTGAACCAAAGCCAAAACAAATTCACTCCTATATAATGAATTATGCAGAAATGGTACTTTGTCATATAAAAGAGATGAGGCCAAAATTATCTGCTCAAGAATATACTTGAAATATTTGCATGAAGATGTTGTTAACAACAACGGTTTTCCATGACTCTAGATAAATAAATTGGCAAACACATTGAACAATGGGACTAGAAGAAGAAAACAACTGCCTAGTAGCTCAGATAATCCATGAGCTAACCAATTTTAGAGAGTCTTCCTTCTGTTACAATGTGTCAAGCAGGCTGCCAAAGCTTTTTTAGATGAATCCACATCGCTTGCCTCTTGTTGTGTAGAGACATATATCTATAAAGGGACCATTCTTATTGTAAAATCCCTCATTTGTAATCCATTGAATATGTCGCCAATCCTCATTAGGATGATTGATCATCTTCGTGTTAGCAACGGATAACTTTATAGGATGTCACCGCCGTTATGCACCTGATGTGCACAACAAGGCTACCTTAACTAACTAGAACTCATTGTATGATTGGATAGATATATTTACCTATAATACACAATTTAACACTATCTCAATGCTACCAATTCCTGTGCTACGGATGGGTACCTCCATCTACATACCTATAAAAACAGTAATTGTGTGGGATCAGCACAATCGCTAAGTATGATATAGGTTACTTGGTCAAGTTAACATTTGATTCATTTTAATGTCCAATAAGCAACCAGAACTTATGAATCACTCAATATAAATAGTCCACATATGTAGTATAATTGCACAACTTAGATAAATATACAAGAATATTTTAGATAAACAATAAATTCCAATAGATATTATCTCTTTTAAGGACATTTAGATTTGTTAGAATTCTTATGCCTTCAAGGCATTTCCACATTTCCCTATGAGATTTATAAATCTCAATAATTGTTATACAGTATAAAATAATGGGAAATTCACAATATGCCATGAAAAAGTTTCATAATTCATGATATAACCTAATTTTAAAACTCGTTCTTCATATGCCTTGAAAAAGTTTCATAATTTATAATATACCACTATTTCATGAAATGACCTTGAATAATGACTATTTTACCCCTTACATTGTAGATTATGTTTCAAGTCACTATATGCCAATTTTTATGCGAGAACATTTTATGAATTTTTTTAAATAACTTTAAAATACTAAAAAAATAAATAATGGGGCATGAAATATCCAAGCATCATCCTCTTCTAGCCAAAAACATTTTGTCTCGAAGAAATGCAATTGTTCATTCTGTCTAAGCATTTGTGGTGGGCCTCTTTCTAAGTAGTCTGTTGTTGTTGTTATGCCCCAGTTTTTTTTTTACTTTCGTTTCTTATTCGCAAAGTGGGTTTCATAACATATAGATCCTATGTTAGTTCGTTTAGGATGTTAATCTGGTCTTTTGCATTCATTTTGAGGAAGGATGATTACGTTGTTTCTTTCCTTGTGTTATTTACTCATTAGTTAGTGAAAGGATTACTAATTCCCTTTTTTTCCTTCTTTTATTGTGATGTTATTATTAATAAAGGAAGAAGTTTCTAAATTAAATTAGCTTTCTTTTCTCCCTCTTTCCTGACAACATTTCACGTCAGTTTCCCCTCGTTCAAAAAACTTCGCTCTGCATATCCCCTCTCAACTCCCCTTTGCACCTCTTCTCCAATCTTCCCTTTTCATTTCAAATGATTTGGTGCTTCGTTGTTCGAATTCGTGGGATCTTCACTTCTGGATTTCGAGTGTGGTAGTCGTTCTTCGTTCAAGGTTCTTCACCCCTCATTCCGATGGTTGCCTCCCACCAATTTGTTCGAGCATTCATAATTTTGAGTGGAGGTTTGAAGAAGGCGTTCTGCAGAGTTCGATGTTGAGAGATTTGCTTCGGATGTGAGGTAGGTGTTAGATGGAATCGGTTGTGTGTTTAACCACGAGGATTTCCGGTTTTGTTTGTTTTCCGTATATGTTTGTGTGCTCCTCTGATTGCGATGTTCTGGTTGGTTTTGTTTGCATTTTTTTGATCTGTCAAAACCTCGTGGAAAGTGTGTTTTGAATTGCTATTTTGTTATGAAAGATTATGCATTGGCTATGAAGAATTGTGGAGATGATTTGGTTCTGGTTCGACATTGTTTTCTGCAGTTTTACAGTGTTCAAACTTGCGTCCGGACATGTAAGTCCAGACGTGGCTTCGGACGCTTTCGTTTTACCGTGTTTTGTGTTGTGTCTGGACTTCCGTCCGGACATGTAAGTCCGGACGTGAAGTGAGGATGAGTTCTAGGTTTACATTTCGAACTTTGTCCGAACTTGTAAGCCCGGACACAAGTCTAGACACCCCGTAAGTTTTTCTCGGGCTTCGTCCAGACATGTAAGTCCGCAAAAATGTCCGGACGTGTGTATGCTCTATCCACGGTGTGTGTCTGGACATGCAAGATTGGATGCATGTCCGGACACATGCCTGTTTTTGCGTAACTTCTTCGTCTTAGCTCTATTTGACCGCCGTTTGTGACGTTGTGTTCCTCTCACTGTGTACTATCTGTTTTGATGTGTTTTGGCCTACATATATGAGTATTTTGTTTTGAAAGTCAATGTTAAGTTTCCGATCTCTGATTTGCCTTCAAAGAGTGTTTGGGCTTCTGTGTTCGGTTTGACTTTCGTATATGCTAGTTGGTATACGACTTTTGTTTTGCTAAGGAATTCCAATCTGTTTGATAAGCTTTTGTCTTGTGTTCTGTTCTGTTAAAGGCTTTCTGCTCTATTTTGCCAAGCTTCTGTTTTGGGGACCTAGACGTTTAGCTTCTGAGCCTTGGATAGTTGGGTCGGGCTGTCCCGTAACATGCTGTGCAGGAATTCCTTCTGTTTTGTTCCTCGGGTACCCTTCTGTTCCATCTCTCAGGGTCCCGTGGATGTTTAGTGACTGATGGGTCCATAGCTGTCTCTACGACTTATGTGTGGGATCTTCAGATCCATAGGGCCATAGCATTGCCCTTTTGATGTGTCTGCTGGTGTCTAGGATCCCATCTCTGTTTTGTTAAGTGTTCCATTTTGAACTTCTATGGCTGTTGTCTGCTCTGTCTGGTTTAGGACTTCTGTTCCGTTTGCTCAGCTTTTGTCTCTCTTCTGATTTGATAAGTTTCTGTTTCTATTTCTGATATGCTTTTCTTCTTATTTGGTAACGTTTTGTCTTCTATTTGTTTTCTGCTTCGATCTCTTATCTGTTTTGTTAAGCTTAAGTATATGTACATATATGTTCAGTATAACTGTTTTGAGCATGCTCAGCTGATGAAGTCTGCTGCTTACTGAGCTGTGGTTTGCTCACCCCTATTATATTAACATTTTGCAGGTTCAAGCTTCCTTTGGAGATTCGGCTTATGTTTTGGTTTGGCTTTGTATTTGTAACTGTGGCTTGAGGCCCCTTCAGTAGTGTGTGTTCGTTATGCATTTTGATTTGGCTTTCGCTCTGTAATTAATGTTCAAGCTTTGTAATCGATGTATTCAGTTAATAAAAGTGTATTTTGTTTCTGTTTTAGGATTCATGAGAGTAGCCTTGCGTGTCTTAGGTAGCAAGCGCGCGGCGTGCAACGGCTTCTCAACCAGGGTGGTTTTGGGGTCGTTATAGTTTTAATATAGTCGACAAACAATCATAATCTGGCTGGTAATCCTCAGTCTCATTTTATGCACCCTCGCTTCAGTGTGGATGAGGGATCAACCCTAAAGAGCTTGAACAACAGAGGAGTCGTACTGCTCGTAATCCTTTCCTCTGGCTGCTCCTCATGCTGCTCCTCCTGCACATCACCTGAGCTAGATCCACCATGACTCTCTGAATCTAAGAATCTCCCGCATTTGAGTCATCGCTATCGTACATGATAGCTGACCTAGGATCAATGTCACTTCATCCTACAGATTGCCATGACCCCCCCCCCCCCCATGGTAGACCTTACCACCATAGTCCCATTGTTGACCATCGAATTAGCAACCTGGTTGTGAGAGCAGTGTTGCGCTGTTTGCTGCTGTTGTTGCTTAAGCTGCCTCTATTTAGCCTGCTCCCACTGAGCTGCTAACCGGCGTTCCTCAATTAGACGCCTCCTAACTGAGGCGTTGGCGTACGACGCACGTCTCTTCTCTCCTACTGTAGGGGCCAAAGATAGATGCTCACCTTGACTAGATGAGCTAGAACCCGGTCTACCCATGAATCCTTTCCCTTTACCCGAATTACCTGCCATCTATTACTATCAAGAAATTCAAAAGTAATTAATTAAAACCGGCTAGGTAGTCAAGACCGGTATAATTACAGTTTGGTTTAATGTGTTCGAAGTTAGTCAAAATGATCGAAGTTAGTCGATATCGGTCCAATTAAGTTTATTGTGGTTCTAATCCAGTCAGATTCAATCAAAATAGGTCAAAACTAAGTCAAAATAATTAAAACTCGTCAAATTTTGGTCAAAACCAGTCAAAAGCGTCAAAACTAGTCAAAAAATTGGTTAAGCACGCGTCGACGCCTGGCCTTCTTGCCTGCCATTGCTGCCCGCTCTTTGTACGCGCCATCGACGCCTACCTGCATAGATGCCCACCCTTATATGTGGGATGTTTCCCATTTCCCATGGGGTGCTGTCATCTTGTTTATTGACCGATTTTTCCTATTATGTTCTATTTTATGTCTAAATCTTCTTAAAGCCTATAAAATAGGTAAGAAAAAATACCTAGGCAAATAGATATGAACTGCAGTTACTCGAACTCTAGCTCCCGCTCCCACACCCGCTTCCGCTTCTTATTTAATAGAGAGGTCATATGATTTTCCTTCTAGAGAGATAAAGAGTTTTGAGAATTTAATATAAGATAGAAAGATAGTAAGGATGTGGGTGTATATATAGATTTTTTTCAAATATGAACGAATTTGATTGTAGTATTACATAAATATAACTTCAAAGTAGAGATAATATCGTAATGTTCTTTTAAATTCGAACTTATTTAAAATTCATTATAAGTTCAGAAAAAAATCTTAGTGGTGTTTTCACCCTCCCTGACTAGACCTGTCAATCGTGAAATACCCCAAAAACATGTCTAGGAACTTATCTAGGACTTTATCTTTGTTTGACATGATCACTTGTATATTTTTTAGGCTTTTATGACAAAAAAAGAAAAGGATTGATTTAAGCATGAGGTGGTAAGTAAGTAGGTGGATAAGCAACTAGGAAATGAAACATGAGGTGGAATCAAGTAGGTGGATAAGCAACTAGGAAATGAAGCATGAGGTGGAATCAAGTAGGAGAAGCAACTAGGTAAGTGATTGAGCAATTAAGTAGGTAAAACACACATGTAGGTGACTAAGCACCCTAGTGGTGGCCAACCACTTTCCTTCCTTATTAAGCTAGCTTATGAATGGTTAGAATAAATGGTCCACTTATAAGAAAGGAGCTAAATTATCTAACCTTGGAACCTTTAGTGTTGTCATCATATTAGTGAACCAGACCTTAGATCCAATGAAAGGTTAGCAAGTGGGAACCAGGTGTCATGAGCTAAAGAAAGGCTTAACCATTAAAATAATTACTCAAACCTTAAGAAAAACAAAGAAATATATTCCTTGGCCTATATAAGTACTGAGAGCCTTTCTTAGTTATCATTCATTTCCAAGCTTGTAAATCACTTAAAAATCAAAGAAGAACCCTTGTTATAGCCGAGAGCAATCATACACATCCTCACTTGCCAAAACACTCACTAAACCAAAGAGAACCTTGCTATAGTCGAGAGCATTAGCTAAAGAAAGAAGAAAACCTAGAAGCCAAGAGAAAGGATTTGGAGCCGAGAGTGCTATCTAAGAAGAGGAGAGAAACTAGAAGCCAAGAAGAAGGAGGACGTGTCGAGCACAAAGTGAAGGAAAGAGGGAGCCATTGCCTAGGAAATAAAGAGGAAGCCATTGCCTAGAAGAGAAGGAGGAACCTAAAGCCATTCGGCCAAGAGAAATTAGAGGAGAAGCCTTGCCTATTAGAGTAGCTACTAGAGTCAATTTAATGGAGGGAAACAAGGTAATTCTTGTGTTCATCATTTATGTGTTCTTGGTGATGATTTGGTATGGTGTTCTTGGTTGAGTATTTGCCCGAGTTGGTCTTGATATTCTCTTCTATTGTTCTTGTTTATCTTGACAAGGTTATGTCATGATTTGATGATGATTATCTTGTATAAATATGTTAGTATTTACTTATGTCATGAGCATGTTGTTATACTCTTGTTTGTTGGTCTTCGGACATGTGTTTGTTGTGTGGTTGACAAGGAAAGTTAGTAAGTTCATATTGACAAAGTCTACACTGAAATTCGCTGTTACCAATGTATTGCGGTTAAGCCACTATGATACACCTTTTCGGATATCAATACCATTACGGGGTGTGCACACATACATACATGGGGTGAGGGGTAACTATTTGCTTAAGGGGCGAGGGTCTTTGTGCCCTTTGTCTTCGGACCGGTGTGCCCGAAGGTAAGTGAGAAAGGTAGGTTTCCCTAAGGGGCCAAGGGTCTTTGTGCCCTTTGTCTTCGGACTGGTGTGCGTGAAGGTTGGTATGATGTGATTGCGTTGTTGATACTCTTGGTGTTTATTTGGTTGTATGGTTGTCTTATGTGCTTGTTGTTTTATTATTGTTATACGCATGGAGCAAGCCTCACTATGTTGATTTACTTGTTATTATAGCATGTGAAAGTGTTTCTCAAAAGACAAATGAACTTGACAAGATGAAGCGAAAATTACTCAGTTTATCTGACTTTGTTGTAACCCCTATCTTTGTTGTATGGTTTTATGGTTGCAGGTTGATATGTGCTTCGCATGACTTCTGGATTGGGAACGTTTAAGTAAATTTACAACTTTGTTATAATTATATGTTGTTATAGATCTCCTTGGGGCATGTATTGGGAGAACGGGTTTGGAACGTGTTATAACCGTGCTTACTTTGACATAGGCACAAGGGAGCTTGTTCCCTTGGCATCCTTTTTGGTTTGTTAATGATTAAGTGACTTTTATCTAGATGACTTAGCCTTAACATTCACATGGGTGAGTGTGGTGATAACAATCTGATAAGCTTTATGTGTATTCCGTTGCAATTTGACTAAGTGTTCTAGGTTTAAACACGAAAAGAAATAGACTAAAAATTGAGGGTGTTACAAAACGGGTTATCCGTTCAAGTTTTTGGTCATATCTGTTCGGGTCATTAAACTTTCGGGTCGTTTTGGATTCGGGTCATTTGGGTTCGGGTCAAATTGGGTTCGGGTTGTAACAAAGTCAGCTAGAATTGGGTTTTGGTTATATTGGGTCATGGTAATATTTTTTGAAAAAACTATTAAATAAACATATACCTGATATCTATAAAAATATACTACGCATAGATCACAAAAAAGTCAATACAATGCATATTCTGAATTATATTCAGATATAATAAGGTTAACTCAAGCTTTTTTGTCATATTTATTTAGGTCATTCACGTTCAGGACAATTTAGGGTCACTATTATTTCATGTTATTCAAGTTTGACTAATTTTTAATTACTATTATTTCAGGTCACTTCGGATTCAGATCAGTTTTGAATTATAAATTTTTCGGTTCATTTTGGGTTCGAGTCATTTTGGGCTTAACACAGACGAGTTTCAGGTTTATTATATTTTAATATTTTTGAATTTCGGTCAGGTTTTGGGCTCAGGTAGGCTCAGGTTTTGCCCTCACTCCCTCGTTCTTTTTGATCCACCCCTTTCTCTGGTTCACTTCTCCCCAGTCCTCCTGACTAACTCATTATAGTGACTGTCCATTATGTTCGGTCAATTCAGTTTTAACCAAAAATCATATTTTTTTGATTATTTTTTATCAAAAATTTTAACTGTATTTTATATTTCGGTTATACGATTAACCGAATAGTAATTCAGTCCGGTTATCGGTCTTGACATAGACACTATTCGCTTAGAGCGTGTCTTGGCTACAGGTAAATGTAGCCAACACGGCTACATCCTGCCGTTTTCTTTTGTTTTTTTTTGTACAGCGTCTCCGAAGTTTCTGTCTTTTGTTAAAGATTTTTTATTTTTTTTCTTTATCATAAAAACTTTAAATTGTTGTAACTTTTAATATATAAGTCCAAAATGAAAAAAATTATATCATTGTTCATCTAAATTCAAGCTCTTCAAAACAAGACCAGTCATGGATATATTTTGACAACTTTAAAAAAATTATTTTTACATGTATGGAGCATAGAACGTAAAAGAAAACTTGTACAGATGGTCATACAAACCTGTACAAATGTTCATTAAAACATATACATCCTCACGTAAAGACATGTACATCCTCGCATTAAAACATATAGATAATCATATAAACATGTACGAATCATTAAATATATACATCCTTAGATTAAAATCAGTACATATAAAAAAGAACACTTGTACAAACGGTCATACAAACATGTACATATGACCATACAAACATGTACAGATGTTTATTAAAGAACATGTACATTCTCACATTTGAACATGTACATCGTCACATTAAAACATGTACATCGTCACATTAAAACATGTACATTCTCACATTAAAATATGTACATGCATCCTCTCATTAAAATATTATAGTATACATGTAAAAATAATTTTTTTTAAAAGTTGTCAAAACATATTCATGACTGGTCTTGTTTTGAAGAACTCAAATTTAGATGAACAATGATATAATTTTTTTTTTCATTTTGGACTTATATATTAAAAGCTACAATAATTTAAAATGTTGTGATAAAGAAAAAAAATTTAAAAAAAAAAGAAAAAAAAAGAAGTCCAACATGGCTACAATTAGATTTGGCTAAGAATTTGGCATTCGCTTAACCGTATAACTGAAATTTCCTATTACAACAAAACACATCATTTTCCTTTGGTTTTAATTTAGGGTTGAATCTCGACCCACATTTCTCGGACTCAGACGTTCACTTCCCCCACCACTTCACCACTTCCCATTTCCCATCACCGCCACAACACATCACCAGATTCACCACCGCCGCAGGCCGCACCGCATTCAACCCACCAGTCCTCCCTCACCGTTCCCCTGCCACTTACTTTCCAGTTCCACTATCACCTTGTCACCGACGTCTTTGAGACTTTGACTGCAGTCTGCAACAGAGCGGAGGTATCTAGTAGAGGTAGACTCCCGAAGTCGACAAAGAAGTCCAGCCGCATTCCTCCCCGGTAGATTCCCGAAGTCGAGAAAGAAGTGTAGCCGCCAGCCGCTATCTGAATCACATCAGGTCAGTGGCGGACCTACATGGGGTCCAAAGGGGTCCAGGACCCCATAGGTATTTTATGAAGGAAAAAATATATATACAACATTAGATGTATAGTTAGTGACACATTATATTAGAAAGTTGAAGTGGTATACTGGGTAACTCCTTCATCCTATGTGGTGAGAGGTTCAAATCATGGTTTCAATATAATATTCTCATCATATTCACCTATGCTTTCCGGTTTTTTCTTTATTGTGACCTAGCTTTCAATTTAAAATTCATGTCTAATGCCATCATGTAGGCTGTCACTAGTCTCTACGAAGAGGCATTTTTAAAATTCATGTCTAATGAGGTATAGTAATATATTCAATGGTTTCTTCTCGTCCACTAGCAGTAGCACTACAAATTCATTTTAGTTTCACATTTATATATGAAATCAGGAATTCATTTTAGCTTTCAATTTAATATTTCTCAACAAATTCATTATTCATTGTAGTTGTTTATTTCAATTGAACCTAAAAAGTGTGTGCGGTTAAATTAGAGTTGTTAATTTTGTATTATTGATTTCTTTTTAATGCTTATGTATGAAAAACTGAAAATATTTTGTCAATAGCCAATAAGATGTATAAGGTGTATTTTTTATGGTTAGGTGACAGCCCCACACACTTCCTTTTGTATACCATTTTCAAGCAATGAAAACTAGTAGAGGTGAATTGTAGTAAAATTTGAATATTATTTTGAATTTCAATATATATATATATAAGTATATGTACTCTAAAATAATGGACCCCATAAGATTAAAACTCTGGATCCGCCCCGCATCAGGTAGTCTGAGATTCTTGTTTGCCTTTGTTTAACAAGCGAGTCAATCTTGTGGTTGGAGTCAATGTCATCTTAAACCCAAGTTGATGTAAAGTAATTATACAATGTCCTCTTAATATAATCAGTGTGCTGTAGCAACTATCTATGTCTACATATAAGTATAGTACTGTAGTTAGTAGTACTAGTATCCGGTTTGGCTTCAGTTTCTTTTTGTACATGGCAAAATATATTTATTACTTTGCTGCCATTTAATATTATATATATATATATTTAAGTATTTTTTTTGACGTATGTATATGTGTACCTTGGGGATAGAGCTGATCATAATGTGTCCGGCCCGGCAGCCCGGTCCGACCCGGCCCGTAAAAAAGCCCGACGAGCCGAACCCGATAGGGCTTCGGGCGGGCCGGGACAAAAATAGGCCCGAATGAAAAACCGGGCGGCCGCGGACATGGGAGCCCGGGGGCAAGCGGCCCGGCAGAGGGAGAGGAGGGAGGAGGAGAGGGGGAAAAGGGAAGAGAGACAGGGAAGGGGGAGAGAAGAGATACAAAAAGAGAGAGAAGAGAAAGGGGAAAGAAGGGAGAGAAGAAGAGAGGAGGGGAAAGAAGGGAGAGAGAGAAGATAGAAATCAATATTAAAATATATTAATTTTAAATTTTTTTTTTAATTTATATTAAAAAAATTAAAAAACCGGGCCGGGCGGGCCGGGCTTCGGCAAAGTCTGGAAAAAACCGGGCCTAGCCCGGCCCGGCCCGAACATGTAAAAAACCGGGCTTGGTTTTGAAAATAGGCCCAACGGGCCTAAAATTTTCCTCTGGCCCGGCCCGAACCCGACCCGCCCGCCCGCCCGAATCATCAGCTCTACTTGGGGATCAGGCGATATCCTTCACAGAACATGGGTTCTCTTCCCTGTTTTGCTTGTACTTTGAAATCAATGAGAAATCAGGTTGCTGTTAATGGGGAGAACTCATTATCTGATTTTCTCAATTCCAACCAGCTCCCTCCTTGCTTCTTCTGGTAAATACGACAATCACCATCAACAAAAGTCTTAGCCAGCAGCACCACCAGGGCAGGACTCCTCCATCTCTCTCAATTCTCCCCATAGCAAAACCTTGAGAGTCCTTCCGTTTCGTTTCTGGGTTCCCCCTTTCAACTTGGTGACGCCCTCCTCGGCCCTTCAGCACCTGTCGCCGTTGTCGAGCTACCATCCCAGTTAACGGTTAGTCGACTGTCTTTATTCTCGCTATTTGGCATGATTTTTTCGGCACCCTTTCACTCAAAGTGATCAGGTTTTTATTCCGTACATTTCTTTTGCACCCTGAGCTCCTTTCGGGCCGGTGGCCACCTAAACCCTCCGGGTGATGGTTTTGAAATATTCAACCCTCTTTTTTACAGCTTCTCTTCCGGTTTGATCTGTACTCTTGACCCTATCCGTGATAAATCTGTGGTTTGCGCGCTATTATTGTTGATTTTGTTCTCATCCGTTTTGATTTCAATCCTATCCATGATGGATTTGTGGTCCTGTGCGCTTTCTTTTTGTTTGTTTTGTTCCTGCACCGAGTCATTGAGCTTTGAGATTAAAAGATATGTGGATTTGATGCTTCAGATTTAGCATCCTGCAGACCTTCTGTGGTTTCATTTATGTTAGTATCACTTTGGTTGGCCCTTGTTTGTTCACGTAAGCGTTGGTAGCCCTTGTCCTTGCAGAGGTGGCTTTGATTGCACTTCCGTGCACGTTGGCTGGACTGGGGTCTGATTTCATTAGTACCCAACTGCGTATGTTGAGTATATTATTGTTTAAATTCGCATATTTGATCTGGGGCGATGACGACAATGCCCGAGCCCATGTTTCTGGTTGAACTGGGATGTTTTCAGAATTTTTCTCCTAGATAGTAAGTGCAGGCCAGATTTCCTTATGATTGCTGCTCGTCATGCCTTTTTGGTCGGTTAATCAATGGGTTAGCCTTAGTAGTGAATAAAATTCAAGAATTAATGATCGAGCTAGGATTGACATTTTAGTTTAATCTGGTGACCGTTTAACTACATGGGATTATGGATGCAATAGAACATTGATGATTTGAGGAGGCCGTGACAGCATTAACCTGACTTGCTCCTGCTTTTTTTGTAGAACTGATTTGAAATTTGACTTGACGTGCTTTTCCGTTCGTTTGTTGGTATAAGACTACCCTAACTGAATGCTGGATAATGCCGGTTAATTTGGATTTCGGATTCACATTTGGCATCCGTAGGTAGGTAGGATTTCTTTACTATATAGATGGTAATACTATGAGATGATGACTCACCCAAGTACTGATGTTCACTTACTGGTTGTGGATCAGAGGTTGTTAATCAGTTAAGAAGGCAATTAGGTGTTAACGTGATAGTTTTATTGATAAAAATAACAATGTTTAGATTGAAAAAACGAAATGACTCTCTATCTTGGTTTCTACTGGCGTAGTTTAGTTTCCTTGCTTCCATCTGAGTTTTTATGTTTGCTTTTGGGCCTGCTGTTTAATATACCTGTTTTATTTGGTTGGCTAGGGACCATTTGGTCTGTTAGCTGAGTACTGATGGATTTGTCACTTGGAGTTTTTCAACCCAGCTCTATCTTATGAAGGGTGTTTGGACATGGGCCTTTGGGTCGGATTCGATCATCAGCTATTGTTGTGTATCTCTCACCTTTGATCAATTTGGTTTCGTTGATGAATCATCTTGAGTCATTGCTATTGGGCTTGTTCGTACTTTGGCTGGGTGAATATAGAAAAGATGAAGCATAAGCCTAACCTCTTTTTAATATAGGCCTTTCGACTTAGGGCCTGCTTAGTTTACCAAACTAAATACATTTGGGCCTCCAACATCTTTCCACACGCCTTCGGTTGTCTCATTTGTTCAACTGAATACATTTTCGGCCTTCTAATTTGGGGCCATTGCTGGATTTAGAATTGTATGGATGGGCCTTCTAACTATTGTTTCAATGGTCCCGCTAAAAGATTCAAGTTTAAGGTTTAAGATTACGGTCAAGCTATAAAGTTTTTAGCCTTATGCTAATGTTTAAGGTTTTGATTGTCAAAACTTACAATTTGGGGTTTTGAATTGTGTAGTAATACAAAAGAAAGTTGCATTACATATATTAGCCAATTATAAAAGTTTAATGATGTAAGTGAAATTCTATGAATTTTCCTTTTTTTTTTCTTCATCTCAGGAGCCCTAAGTCCATAAACAAATGTTTGGCCATTCCCTCGTTTCTGTTCCCCAGTCAACAATGTCAATTACTTATGTACCATGGTCGCTTGGGCGGCTAATACTCACTATTCCTGACCCATTTTCAAATTACTTATCACCTCCACCACCAAAATTCAGGGCTCACCGTGCTTTAGAAACCACCTCTAATTGCCAACTTCACTTTTCCTTGCGGGGAAGATTGCTACAAGTGCGTGTTAGCAATTCGGCTTTCAACGAAATCGACAGAGAATTTGAGGATGAAGTTGAAGATCTTAGGGTGCCTGACCACTGGTTGGATCCTGCTAGGGCCACACAGGTATGTAATTTTATTTCAATTTTCTTTGCTTCTTTGTTGTCAGTTACTCTTCTTTTGTTTTGGATGTGGCTGTTGCTGATTTTGATTGCAGTGTTGAAACAATCTATAAGATTAAGTTGTCAAGTAACACGAATGGAATTGGAGGTGAAATTACGTGCTCAGGGTTAGCTGATTTTACATTCTTGTGACATACTCCTATTTATTCAAGTTATAAGGCGTTTTAGAGTAGAAAGTCTTATTTAAAATAAAATATGTCATTCTAGACCTTTTTATAACTATCTTTTTAAGTTTCTCTTTTATGTTGTTTAAATTATTATTTTAATTTTACTCTACTATTTGTATCCCTAATTAAGTATACTTTTATTTCTATTTTGTAAAAAGTGTAGTACTACTCATATTTTGAACAGGTTAAGGACAAGTGAATGCATTGACGCCTGTAAAACTAAAATGACCGAGTCAGTTTTTGTCAGTTGTTGATTATCAAATCTGGAACTCTTGCTCATGATGTAATGCAAAATTTCCATCAATGCTTGCATGTTCAATTCTATGTTTTTGCTTTACCGGGTGACTTTTGAGATAGACTGTAGATGTGTTTTACTGTTGCATGTTCATTATAACGGTGTTGTTTGTTCAATGTTATTATATTGGACATGGAATAAGCAACATTTCTTATTAGTTATGTGTTGTGAGTGCAGGAAGCGGAGTGGCTTAGGGTGAGTCTTCATAAATGGCTGGATGATGAGTATTGTCCTGAACCAACCAACATTTTGATAAGCAAAGTGGCCTCTGAGTCATATCACCAGGCGCTGCTGAGTAAGTTGACTGATCTTGGGGAGATCTTGTTGGAGATGATTAAGAAGTTGGAAACTATATCATACCAAGAGAGCTTTCATGGAGCCTTCTCATCTGCTAATGCCGCAATTAGCTTGATTGCTCAGCGTATAGAAGATGAGTAATGTGGGAAATGTGTTTGTTCTTATGTACGATCAAACTTAGTAATTAATGTTTTCTATCTAGTTAAGTATATAAACATTCGTGTAAATGAGGCCAATCTAACAATTGATACTGCAAGTGATGTTCAATGAGCATTTTAGTATCCTACTTGGTGTTTTGCATTGCTGGTTTGTTTATATTTTGGTTTACTGTGTTGTGTGAACCCTTTTTCCTTAGTTGGGGGAAAATGTAGTTTATCTTTTACTCGTGTGATGATAAGAAGGATAACATGACAATGGTACATTCTCTTGTACTTCACATAAGGCTCACTGCTTCAAAGAGCTTAAAATTTCCTTCACCTAAATAATTGTAAGTCATGGATGTACACTAAGGAGAGGATTGCAGGACTCTGTTAGAGTTATTGTTCAAGTTATCACTCTTATTGTGTTTTGCACAACACAATCAATCAAACACAAAACAGTAAAGCAAAATACCCAGCAAGGATACCAATAATGCCCATTGTTCAATGCACATTTCCAACACCACTCGTCCTCTATACGTATGACAATCAGGCTTATGGCAGCATTAGTAGACGAGAAGGCTCTATGAAAGCTCTCTTGGTACGATATTGTTTCCAACTTCTTAATTATCTCCAACAAGATCTCTACAAGATTAGTCAACTTACTCATAAGCGTCTGATGACTTGACTCGAATGTCATTTTACTTATCATAATGTTGGTTGGCTCGGGACATTACTCATTGTCTAGCCATTTATAAATACTCAACATAACCCACTCGGCTTCTGGCACTTATAACACATAACTCATAAGAATAGTTGCTTATTCTTTATCCAATATTAACATTTACCCTTTCCACTTTTTCTTTTGCTTTTTTCGCTCATTTCCTCAACTTCATCCTCTAATTTCCTCCTGAATCCTCCTCAAATAATCTAATTTTTACTACCAACGGGTAGATCTTGTCAACAGCTTCACGTTGAGCACAACTTTTTATGCTTTCAGTGTAAAGTCAGAACTGGGTCTATCTCACCTCCAACCTTGCTCCACCTTCTCACCACCGTCATCGCCACCCCGCTTCACCGTCATTGCCGCCCCGTCTCACCACCGTCTTCACCACTCGGCCGGCGCCACCACTAGAATTAAGCTTTTGGCGCCAACTGCTTTTGGATCCGATGTTATGCTCCAGATTTTTATTTATTTTATTTCATTCTACTTTTATTTTGTTTCGGTTCTGTAAAGGGAGAATAATAATATTCTTATTTTATTCTAACAGGATTATGTCATGTATGGCAGACTATCCTAAGTTAGAAGAAAGAAGGGCTAGCGTATTCTTTTGTTTTGTTATCAATTAATAAGTTAGGAAATTATTTTCTTTTTATTCTTATCTCCTCCTTCCTTCATTACATTTCCCGTTCATTCCCTCGCTTCATCTTTCAGAGGTAACCTCCCCTTTTGCTCCTTCTCCCCTTCAACTTCTCCATCTCTTCTCTCTGCAATCCATGTGTTCGAGTGCTCCGATTGGTGTTCGTGGCTAAGTCCATGAGATCTCTAGGCTGAGGATTTCGAGTTTGGAATGTCATTCTTCGTTCCGGTTCTTCGCCTCTTTTCGATGTTGGTCTCCTTCCTATTTGATTCGAGGGTTCATAATATTGAGTGGAAATTCGAGTGGAGCGATGTGTAAAGTCCGTATATATGGCTTTACGTAGAATGTGAGGTAGGTGGTAGATGAATTTGGTTGTGTGTGTTCAACCATGGAGATTTCCGGTTTTATTCGTTTTCCATATATGATTATGTGCTTTTCTGATTGTGATGTTCTGGGTGGTTTTGTTTTACGTTTTGGATCCGTCAAAACCCCGTGGAAGTGTGCTTTCGAATTGCTAATTTGCTACGATGAGTTACATATATATTGTGAGAGATTTCTGCCATTGTTGAGATGGGAGTCCGCTGATGCCTCTGTTTCTCGTTGTTTTGTGAGACATGTTTGTCCGGGCGTGGTTTCAGATGCCTCTGTTTCTCGCTGTTTACATTTTGGACTTTGTTCGGACTTCCTCGTATCTTTTTTCTTGGACTTTGTCCGGAAATGTAAGTCCAGACAGATGTCTGAACGTGTGTATGTTCTGTTCGTGGCTTGTGTCCGAACACGTGTCTGTTTTTGCGTAACTTTTACGTCTAAGCTCTGTTTTGATCATCGTTTGCGGCGTTGCGTTCCTCTCTCTGTGTACTACCTGTTTTGATATGTTTTGGCATATTTACATGAGTATTTGATTTTGAAATACTATGTTAAGTTTTCCGATCTCTATTTCGTTCTAAAGTGTGTTTTAGCTTTTGTGCTCAGTTTGGGCTTTCATATTTGCTAGTCGGTTCACGACTTCCGTTTTGCTTTAGACTTCTGATTTGTTTGATAAGCTTTTGTCTTTCGTTCTGTTCTGGTTAGGCTTCTTCTCTGTTTTGCAAAGCTTCTATTTTGAGGACCTAGATGTTTAGCTTCTGAGCCTTGGATAGGGGTCTGACTATACCGTAGCATGTTGTGCATGAATTCCTTCTGTATTAGTTCCTCGGGTTCCTCCCTTTGGATGTTTAGGCACCTAAGGGGCTGCATAGCTATCTATATGGCTTCTGATGTGGGATCCATCCATAGGGCCTTAATGATTGCTCTTTTGATGTGTCAGCTTGTGTCTAGGGTCCCACCTCTATTTTGTTAAGTGTTCTGCTCTAAACCTCTATGTTTGTTGTCTGTTATGCTCTAGTTTATGAATTCTGTTCATTTTGCTTAGCTTTAGTCCCTCTCCTCTAATTTGACAAGCTTCTGCTTCTATTCTGATCTGCCTTTTTTCTGATTTGAGAAAGCTTCATCCGATGTCTGATTTCTGCTTGATTTCTGGCCGGTTTTGCTAAGCGTAAGTATATGTATATGTATATGCTCAATATTAGTTTTGAGCATGCTTAGTTGATGAAGTTAATCAGCTGCTGAGCTATAGTTTGGCTCACCCCTATTTCTGTCTGATTTGTAGGTTTAAGCCCTATTTGAAGATTCGGCTCTTCCTACTTGTTTGGCTTTCATTTTGCTTTTCTTTGTATTTGTAACTGTGGCTTGAGGCCCCTTTCTGTAGGCTGTGTTCATTATGTATTATGATTTAGCTTCCGCTCTGCATTTGTAAACGAATAAGTATTGTAATCCGTTATTGTTTAATAAAAGTGTATTTGCATCTATATTGGGTGTCGTGAGTGTAGCATTGCGTGTCTTAGGTAGTGAGCGCTCGGCGTGTAACGGTCTCTCAACCATGGTGGTTTTGGGGTCGTTACATCCAACCTCTCGCCTACTTGTTGTGCCAAAGCTGGTTGCAAGTTGGTTTAGGGTGACTTTGGAACCGAATCTGAGCTCGTGGCTGGTCTCTATTATGTTTTTATGTTGTTATCATTTTCAGCAATAACTCCAAATCTAGTTATAGATCTAGGATGTTTTATTGTTGAGTTATGGATTTTAAGCACCCTCATCTTTGGGAAATCCCCTGTGATGGACTTCTGAGCACCACCAGTGGAGTCGGTAGTGAGATTTTTTGGTGCTCTTGGTGCTGCCTTTACCGGCACTATTATCCTATCTTTGCATTGCTCTTAAGAGGATGCTTCACTAGCAACTGGATAAGTAGCCGTTCTTTTGGATTCTCATCAATTGGATAGGGCTGACCTCAGTTGTTCACTCCCTTCAGGTTGGCCGTTGTGGTTCCTGCTTCAGCTATGGAATAGGAGATCTCTTGTTGATTCTTCTTACATCATTGCACTTTTTTAAGGTGGTTGTCATGGGATGCTTCCATCTTGCCTTTGTCTAATGCTTTTAACTGTAATCTTGGTTTCCTTGGTTATTAGCCCATGGTCTCTTAACCATGTAATTTATTATCCTTAATATAATGTCTTATTGAAATACCCAAAACCCTAATATGTTAATTAATTATGTAATTATGATATTTTAAGGCTAATTAAGTCCTTAAGAACTTTGGTGAAGAAAGAGAAACCAAAAAGAAAAAGAAAACGCGTAAAAGTCACAAAACGCAAAAACGTGTGTTAGGTAATTATAGTAGGTATATAACCTTAACTATGGTCCTAAAGGGATTCCTAGAACTTAGTTAGTCACTAAGAACAAGTGGGAAAAATTCCCGAAGGAAACGGATCCAAATAGTGGATTAAAAACACAAAACGGGTTTAAAGCACGTTTTTCGAGAAACTCGGGAAATGTGATTTTAAACGGGTTTAATGGGCTCGTAAAAATTTATAGTCCATTATATAAATATAATTAAACATTAATGAAGGTCTAGAACCATTAAAATTAATAAAACGAAAAAAAATCCGGAAAACGGGTCCCGGACTGATGAATAGTAACAGTTCGGATTTTATGGGTGCTAATTTGCTAAGTGACCAAACTGCCCCTCCTTCATATTTGGGTAGAAGTCTGAATTTTCTAAGCCCCCTCATGTTTTATTCCCCCTCCTTTCCTAATTAATTCTACTATATTCACAAAAAGACAAAAACATAAAGTAAAGTTACCTTTTTTACCTTTTCTCTCTCTTCCTTTCTCATTTCCCTTCCTCTCTGTCGTTTTTCTTCTTCTTCCCATCTCCCTCTCTGTTCTTCTTCTTCTTCAAATGGCGATTTGCTGAAACCCTCACCAGCTCCACCTTCATCTTCCTTGTTCTACCATTATACATGCTCAAAATCACAAAATAAATACACCAAATTATTCCCCTCACCTTGGAGCTTCTTTTCCACCCTTCAAAAGCTCCAAACTCCCAACTTCAACTCCATGGCTGTAGCTCATTTTGAGCTAAATATCATCCCTTTTTGAAGCTATACCATTCCTTGTTGATCCTAAGGTAAGAAAATCATCAAAACCACCTCTTTTCTCCTTGTCTTCTCCATTTCTTATTTTTCCAGTTTTTGAACCTCATGTTCCCTCCTTGTGCCAGCCGTGTGAAATTTCAAAAGTGCTGGAAGTTGTTCATTTTGATTTCCAAGTTACTCCCTTGGAGTAAAGAAGGTAATTCCCTCCATTTCCATACCTAGACACTCCTTCGATTCTAGGGTTAGTTTAAGAGTTTGTTAAATCTCTTAATACTCATTACTATACCATTGGGCTTGGTCATTATATTAGCAAACACACACCCATTGTAACCAGTTTTGAACAAGAGAGAAGGAGGAGGAAAGTCTTCAAAGAAAATTTAAGGTAAATAACTTACCTTAAGCTAATGTTGTGCTTTAAGAAGTTGTAATTGTGTTGGTGCAAATATAAATGTTTTTAAATGTGCAGATGTTGCTAATATTATGAGGAAATTCAGTGTTTAAATTAATGTTGTTTAAGGGCCTAAGAGCCAAGCTTTTAAGGATTATGCACATTGTGGTTATTGTTGTGAAAGTGCTGGAATAAATGTGTTCTAAGTGCCTAGAATGAGTATGGTGGTTGGATTAATGTAAGTGTGCTATGTGTGTGACGATGATAGAAATATGGGGAACCTCTGTCAAAATTTGTATAGAACACTAGATGTCTTAAGTGTTTTGTGAGAGGAAAGAATTTAGAACTAATTAGGTGTTGTTAGAAATCAACTTGAATAAATATACACCTTAGGGCTAGAATTGGAATAAATGATGTAAGAGGAATACTAGGAGTATATGGGTTGTGAGCCAACTGAAAGGGTGAAGATGGTGAGCAAAAATGCAATTTGGAACCTAGGAAACCAAGTGTGAGTTCTAGGTGAAAAATGTGTGAAAGATTGGGTGAGTATAATCAAGAATTGGGTGATGAATTTAGACAAGGAATTATAGAGGTTTAAGGTGCCAAATTAGTGTTTAACATGTTAGAATTAATGTAGAAAGATTAGGAGAAGGTTAGGCTTGGATTAGAGGTTGAAAAGTGGCTGAAAAACAACATTTTGGAGTAATTCTGGAGTGGTCCGGGTTTGCAAATCGGTACCTAAACCCGGACCACCCCAAAAACATACCCGTAGCTTTATTCCAGTATGTGGTCCGGGTTTGTATCCCGGTACACAAACCCGGAGCAGGTAGAAAACTAGGCATATTCTAATGCGACGAGTTGGTTCGGGTTTGTAACCCCGGACATGAACCCGGACCACCCTAAAAATGTCCCAGAAAGTGTTTTTAAGCAATTCTAAGGTGGGGATTTGAATGTTAATGATATTATATGATTGTTAGGACATGTTTGGTGACTTTTAATGACCATTAAGAGGGTGAACAAGTGCAAGTTAAGTGTGAAAGTATATAACATAATTATGTGAAGTCATTAGCTAATTAGAAGTTAAATACAGTAATTAACCAACATCACTAATTATGTATAGGAGATGCTTTCGGTGGTCAACGAACGCAGCAAGGACCAAGGTATGGTTTTCTTGCAGTCTGTTTGGTACCGGTTTACACCGGCTTGTGTGTTGTTTGTTTTTCTGAGTGTTTACAACCTTGTAAGATTTAAATCATGAAATGAGTTTACAGTTACTTTTGTTGTGGCGTGTATGTTCCGATACCGTCTAACCTCGAATACGTGCTAATCAGCTAGCTAGCCAATGATAGGAAAACGTAAGAGAACGGTATTCGGTTTTTAATGTTTCAACTTACGAAACGTTCTAACTACGGCTATTCCTGTATCGATTGATGCTTGTTGTGTGTGTTTATATACTTCCTCACCGGTGTGACTAACCCACTTGATTGACTATAATTTCAAACAATGTGATAAGTTTTATAAAAGGGAATTCTAACCATTGTATACTTTGGGGTGAGGAATCTGGGTGTCCGGTCACGCGTGTATGTACGGGGGTCGATATCTGAATCAGATTCGACTCTCTCCATGTTTTGATTGTTTTCCTTTTTGGGAATCAATCTCCCAAGAGTCTAATAAGAGACTCTCCTACCTTGACTTTAGCTCGGGGCTAGGGGGAATTTATGTATGTACGGTGTGTTTGGATCACTATATCCAACGCATCTTGGGGTAAAATAAACGTTCAATAAACCGAACGGTAACATGTTATGTAACGAGCTTAGCATGAGAATGAGATCATTCTCTAGGCTCACCAAATTTGGCTAACGTTTATGCGGTTCGTTTCCTCAAGCAATTCGTACCCGTTATGTTGTATGTATGTTGATGTTATGCTATGAATGTTGTTATGTTTATGTATGTTGTTTGTTAAAATGAACCCCGTGTTTATTATGAGAATTAGTTGTGTGTATCCCGGTAGCCGACGGGCTGCACGTTAATCATACCAGCCAAGGGTTGCTGAGCCCCTTTGGGGCACCATATTATTTTTCAGGAGAGTGATCGAAGAAGCGGACTCGTTATAGCATGGAGCACAAAGAGATACTTTTGTTATTTTTGGATACTGAACCCGAGTAGTGCTTGTACACTCAAGGTTGTATATTTTGGTGAATGTAGGATTAGATTGGTGATTTTTGTACATTAACACTCGGTATATTGTGATTCTTTTTGGGAAGTAATTTTTGGAAGGTTGTAATTATGCTCGGGATCCTTGTAATCAGACTGATACCTTTGTACGTAACAACCTTGTTAGCCACGTGGGTGGCTAACGGTGTATAACACCGCTCTTTTTGGTTAATGTTTAAGTTATGTTTTCCGCCGCAATTATTGGTTAAGTGTGGAGTTTACGGTTGAGGTGTTACAAAAAGTGGTATCAGAGCAAAGTATCGCTCTAATTGCCTGATTACCGAGCTTAGGAATATACCGAGTTAGGAAATTTAAACCTTGTTGTCCAAAGGACGTTATAAACAATTGACCCGATAAGTTTGTAAGCACAATACTAATGTGCGTTCATGTATATTCAGATGGCAGGTCGACCACGTGGACAAGGCCGTAGGGGGCCCGGTTTAGGAGACCCAGGGGAGAACCCTACCGCTCAAATGATGGCCGAAGCAGTGGCGGCCGCCCTAGCTCAAGTAGTACCACAGATAGTAGCTGCGGTGCAGTAAGGGCAGCAACAGCCCGTTGGTCAGGACCAGCCGGAACCACAACCACAGCCGCGCGAAACCAACTAGGTGAAAGAGTTGGCCGATCTACGGCCCCCGTCATTCAAAGGGGAGACCGACCCTTCCAAACTAGAGGTGTATATCTCTGAGCTGGAGACCGCCTACGAGACCTTGGTTGTTCCTGCTGATGCCAAGGTCTGTCTTGCTGCATTCTACTTGAAGGGGTCGGCTAGAAACTGGTGGAAACTTGTGTGGGCCGAGAAGGTGGCCGACCCGAATTTTGGATGGGAGCAGTACACGGCATTGCTACGAGCCAAGTACTACCCAGTACATGTGCAAGAGGCAAAGCGCCTGGAGCTCGACAGCTTGAAACAAGGAGACACGATGTCGGTAGACGACTACTACACCGCCTTCACCGACCTTGTTCACCTGCTACCAGACCTGGGTTACTCGAACCGGGTTCTGGTGAATCGATTCTACAGCGGGCTCAGTCACAGCTTACGCTATGGCATGGGACCAGCCGAGTAAAATACCTTGCAGGTATCTTAAAATACCGCTTAAGTGTGAATAAGTTTATGCTATATGTGAGTGTGTAAATGAGTTGCGGGGCATGACTAACACCTTGAACCTCAGGAGTGCTATCATGCCGCTGCTAAGGTCGAGATCACCGTCCGACTAAGGGACGAGGAACATGCGCATAAGCGTAAGGTGTCGGGTGATGGCCAAAGCTCACAAGGGTATGGTGGGGAAGAAGAAGGGGAAATCCTATCACCAGCCACAGAAGGGCCAGTAGCAGAGCGGCAAGGGCCAGGGCCAGACTGCTAATACCGAGGAGCCACTTCAGCTCACTTACGCTGTGGCGGCCAAGTCCCTGCGCTCTCACCCGCCCAAGGGTAATGACCTACTCCTAAGTACAAATTTAGTGTATATTATTATTAACCTTATGAAGTAAGCATTAATAGTGCGTTGTGATATCAGCTACTATGGGCTCTGGTTCTGGACACCACTATTACTGTAAGTGGTGCAACAAAGACCACCCCGGGGTAGACTGCAAGGGGAATGAAGTGCAGTGCTTCTACTGCAAGAAGATGGGACACCGCGACTTCGAGTGTTACCAGAACCCTAACAGCCTCAACTATAAGCCTAAGTGGGAGAACAAGGGTAAGGCCACAGCGACACCCGAGAGCCTGAAGGTGACGAACCAGCCTACACATGATCAAGGGAAGCGCAACTTCCAGAAGGGGTCGGGATCGGGAGCTGGCAAGGCCGTCCTTAATGTGGTGGATCGGTCTGAGGGAGTGAGACCCTCTTCTAGACCAGGTATTACTTAAAACCATTGAGTGAATTAATTGCTTGCTTGCCGCATTTCATGCATGAGTGTTAATAAACCAGAATGTATAACTACATGAGTAATAAATCGAAGTATGTCCTACAACTTACCTAAGTTAGATAATTCTAAAACTTAGGATCCTTCAATATATGTTACCCAATCCCTCCCACACCAACCCCCGAAGAGACCACCATCGACATCACCAAATTCCCGACGGAGCAATGTCAGGTTATCCAGCCAGGTATGATATTATTAAGCGGATACCTGACACCAGAAGCACAAATCCAGATCATCCGACGATGCAACGAATTGGGAGCAGCCCCTGGAGGTTTCGACACACCTGAATACCCCAGCGGAGCAAGATGAATTTAAAGATGATGTGCATGGGTAAGGATTGGAACCCTTACACCAAATCGTATCAAGATACACGAGCCGAAGACGGAGCGACAGTACCGAGTATACCTGAGGAATTCCTTACGGTCGTTAATCATGTCGTGGGAATTGCTCAGCAAGTTGAATCGGAGCCAATTCCGAGTATCAAGGCAGATTTGTGTATTGTCAACTTCTACCAAAAAGGTGGAAGATTGGGTTTACACCAAGATAAGGACGAAACACCCGAGTCTCTTAGTAAGGGAGTACCTGTGGTGTCTTGGTCCATAGGTGATACCGCTGAGTTTATTTACGGCGAGCAGAAGCGTGCGGACCTAGCAAAGAAGCTAGTATTGAAGTCCGGTGATGTGTTAATCATGGGTGGGCAGTCGAGGATGTTGTATCATGGCATCAAGAAGGTCAAACTGAACACGGCGCCTCCGACAATAATCAATGCCACACACATGAAACCGGGACGTTTGAACTTAACCTTTAGGCAATTTTGAAGCCATGTGTAATCATGTAAAGTGTGAAGTCAGTTGTATGTTAAGCATGTGATGCATTAAATATGCTAGGCGTTAAATGATGTTATCAAATGTAATACCACTCATGGTGTAAAGATGAGTTTTATGAATAAAGTAGTGTCGATTTCTTGAGTATACCACCCGTGTTATTACCAATATACTTATAAGTTTATGAAATAAATTAGGCTGTGCACTCGGAACGGAAGGTGCACTGAGCGTGTGTACAGAGGTAGAGGCCGGTAAAAGCGACACTATCCTCACTGGTACCTTCCCAGTGAATGGCGTGGATGCGTCGATCCTGTTCGACTCTGGAGCTTCACATACATTTGTCTCACTCTTGTTTGCGAGGAGACTGGGGTTAGATGCGGAGGAGATGTCTGACTTCCTAGTCACTCTCCCGTCCAAGGAGTGGATCATATGCACCCGCTATTACCGAGACGCCACCGTGCGAATTAGGAATGAAGAGTTCCCGATCGACTTGATAGAGTTTGAGGGGCTCGGATTTGATGTGATTGTGGGGATGAATTGGTTGGAGCGGTACAAGGGTTGAATCATATGTGCCGAGCACCTTCTGCTTCTTCGGAGTCCGTCTGGGGTTCCCATTTCTTATCGCCAGAGGCCCAGGGAGCCTTCGACACAGATCATCTCCACCATGGCCATGTATCGTGAAATCAGGAGAAAGAATGATGTATACCTCTTCTATGTCCAGGACATAGAGAGAGACCCTAAGTTTAGCCCAGACGTGCCGGTTGTGTTGGAGTTTCCTGATGTCTTTCCTAAGGTGCTCCCAGGCATGCCGCCAACACGGGCAGTTGAGTTTGAGATTGATTTGGTGCCGGGCACCGGACCGATAGCGAAGGCGCCCTACCGTATGGCTCCAGCTGAGATGACAGAGCTCAAGGAACAGCTGCGAGACCTACTCGACGTCATACGCCCGAACGTATCTCCATGGGGAGCACCCGTCCTCTTTGTGAAGAAGAATGATGGTAGTCTCCGCCTCTGCATCGATTACCGTAAGCTGAATGCCGTTACGGTGAAGAACCGTTACCCGTTGCCACGTATCGATGATTTGTTTGATCAGATGAAGGGAGCATCTGTGTTCTCTAAGATCGACCTGCGATCGGGTTACCATCAGATTGCTATCAGAGACAGTGACATTGAGAAGACCGCATTCCGAACTAGATATGGTCACTATGAGTTTACGGTCATGCCGTTTGGTCTATCTAATGCACCGGCAAAATTCATGGACTTAATGAATCGTTTATTCCGAGATTAGTTGGACAAATCAGTGGTTGTCTTCATCGATGATATTCTTATTTATTCTAAGTCCAAAGTTGAGCATGAAGATCACTTGAGGAGTGTACTGCAGACATTGAGAGAGAACCAGCTATATGCGAAGTTCTCGAAGTGTGAATTTTTGCTAGACCAAGTCTCTTTTCTTGGTCATGTCATTTCTGAGGCCGGGATCGCTAGATCCGGCCAAGATTGATGTTGTGCGCACCTGGCCTAGACTGAAGACGGTTATCGACATCCGGAGCTTCCTCGGTCTGGCAGGGTATTATCGGAGGTTTGTGAAGAACTTCTCCAGTGTTTCAAAGCCGTTGACATCCTTGATGAAGAAGGATGCACCATTTGAGTGGACAGTTGACTGCGAGAGTTCCTTTAAGAGTCTCAAAGACGCTCTAAATTTTGCACCAATTCTGACTAATCCAGACGGTACGGAAGGGTTTGAGGTATATTGCGACACATCAGGTAAAGGTATGGGTTGTGTGTTGATGCAACACGGGAAGGTCGTTGCTTACGCCTCCCGACAGTTGAAACGACATGAAGAAAACTACCCTACTCACGACTTAGAATTGGGTGCCATCGTCTTCGCCTTGAAGATATGGCGACACCATTTGTATGGGGTGAATGTGACAATTTATTCAGATCACAAGAGTTTGAAATACCTGTTCACTCAGAAGGAGTTGAACATGAGACAAAGAAGATGGGTTGAATTCCTTAATGACTATGACATTAACTTTCAGTACAAGGAAGGTAAAGCAAACGTTGTAGCTGATGCACTGAGTCGCCGAGCACACTCTCTCCATTCGCTAATCTCTCACTCTAGCTTGGTTGATGAGGTGCGGAGTGCTCAGATGTCCGATCAGTACATGCAAGAGATCAGACAGAAGCTTATTCACGGCACATTCAAAAGTCAGAAGTATGATTTCTGACTTCACAACGATGATCTAATCATAATGAATGGCCGGCTTTGTATTCCACGAAGTAGCGCTGAGCTGAAGGAGCGCATACTGAGTGAATCACACTGTTCTTCTATTTCTATTCACCCCGGAGCTTCAAAGATGTACAAGAGTATGAAGAGATATTTCTGGTGGACTGGTATGAAGAAAGATGTGACAGACTATGTTGTTAGGTGTCTCACTTGTCAGAAGGTCAAGTTTGAGCACCGACGTCCTGGAGGTATGGTACAACCGATGCCAGTGCCAGAGTGGAAGTTCCATGATATTTCTATGGACTTCGTTGTCGGGCTTCCACCTACACGGGGAGGTCTGAATATGATATGGGTCGTCGTTGACCGACTGACTAAGGTGGCCCGATTCATTCCGATGAAGGACACTTGGAAAGTGGCGAAGCTAGTAGAGCTCTTCGACCGTAAGATTATACGGCATCATGGGGTACCGAAGACTATCGTGTCTGACAGGGATACCAGATTCCTTTCGAGGTACTGGAGATCTACACGGGAAGCGCTTGGTACCGAGCTGAAGCTGAGTACAACGTTCCACCCTCAGACAGATGGTCAGAGTGAGCGCACTATCCAGACACTTGAGGATATGTTACGAGCGTGTGCACTAGACTTTCAGACCAGCTGGATTGATAAGTGATAAGTGTGAAACATATAGAATTATTAAGGTTTAATCACCTTATAAATTACATCATTTTAAGTAATGTTTCCCACTTATTATGCGTTTTTTCCAAAGATATATGTTTTGATATGAACTAATGCATTTTATATGTTCAATGTAGGAAAAAGCCATGTAATTAAGTATATTTACTCATGAGGATTCCAACGCAACAAACGGGGATTAAATCGGAGCTGAAACGAATATTTTAGAAGCAAACTAATTATCGTCCGAACCAGGCTGGTCCAGACACTGGTTCAGACACGTCTATTTGGACAGGATTAGAGACGTCTGCCCATATTTGTGCGGACAGAATCGCGGACGCCATAAGGAGAACAGCGCGCATGAGAGACGTCCGGGGATTAAAACACGGACGCAAGAGAAGACACACACGTCTGTGGCCTGTCCGGTGAAATAAGGGCGGACAAGACTAAAAGAGACGTCCGAGGATTAAAACACGGACGCAAGACGGACGCATGTCGGCACCGCCACCTCTGTTTTCCTTCCATTATGCATCTCGACAGACGAGACTCACCTACTGCACCGTCTTCCTTGTCTACTTATTCAAATTCCTCTGCTATATATACCCATTCCTCCTCTCCTAAAGGAGGATCTATCATCATCTATCCATCATCGACTACACCACAAACCTCACGTCCATCCCATTTCTCTTCTCCCGTCTTCTCCATTTTGTTTTCTTTTCATTCCACCATATCCACCTCTAGTCCGACGTATACAAATAGCAGAACAAATCTAGGAGTCGACTACAGATGATTTCTACGACTCTTGTTTCTGTTTATCTATTTAATATGCTAGGCTAGAATATATATACTCTGGGAATGGTTATTATGAGTTCGTATTAATTATGCAATATATTTTACTGGTTTAAATTAATTATACTTTGATACAATTAATGTTATGCTCTCGCATTTTAATAAATTTCATGAGTTTAGTGAATTGCTTTACGAAATCTATTTTGATCAGATCCGTGATAAACAGATAGATCGTATTAATTGTTATGTCTGTCGAAAAACTGAATCGGATTGAGGAGGTCTAGTATTTCAGATGCAAAATATATTTCTTTTTATTTAGCCGTTTACATGTGTTTTGCTTGAGTCCATATCAGACCTTGCATGTTCTGGTAAACGTGGTCTTCAGGTTCTAGGATTTAGTCCTTAAGACTCTAAAAAGAATTTGCCAAGTTATTCTTAATCAACCGGTAGATTAGCATAATTAATCAGACGAGTATAACATGAACCCAGAGTCCCGCTTTTTATCTTTCTCTTAATTAATCTTTTTATCTTTCTTTTAATTAATCTTTTTATCAGTCAACTTTTTCTGCTTATTTTATTATTTATAATTGGTTTAAAAACAAAACCCCCTGATTTATTACCTTTGCTAGGATTAGATTATTTTTCACATAGTCCCACGGTTCGATACCTGGTCTCACAACCTCTACTACAGTGACCGGGATATTTGCAACCCGACTGCCTTTTGATTTATTATTTTCTAGGATTATTTCTTAGCTTTTTATAGGTCAAATTTACAGTTTGCAATAAGTTACATCTGATCGAGTTTAGCTACAACAATAGTTACCATGCGTCGATCAAGATGTCTCCTTTCCAGGCATTGTACGGTAGACCATGCCACACACCTTTATGCTGGGATGAGTAGAGTGAGGTAGTCATTTTAGGACCGGAGTATCTGGAGCAAGTACAAGCTAAGGTACGCCAGATTCGAGCAAATGGAAGGCAGCTCAAGATAGGCAGAAATCGTATGCCGATGTGCGCCGACGAGACCTCGAGTTCGCTGTGGGCGACCAGGTATTTCTTAGAGTCTCGCCTATGAAAGGCGTATTTCGTTTTGGCCAGAAGGGCAAGTTGAGCCCGAAATATGTGGGGCCGTATGTTGTGACGGAGTGGATAGGCCCGGTTGCTTACAGGCTAGACTTGCCTGCTAAGCTGGGCAAGGTGCACGATGTTTTCCATGTATCACAATTGAAGAAATACATGCAACATCGGTCTCATGTACTACAGCCCGAGAGGCTAATGCTAGAGCCGACCATGCGATCAGTGGAGACTCCCGTACGGATCCTGGACACTAAGACTAGAGACACTCGCCATAAGTCTGTTCGACTGGTGAAGGTCCTCTACTTTAACCAGGAGGTCGAGGAGGCCACCTGGGAGCTGGAAGATGATATGAGGGCGAAGTACCCGGCTTTATTCACTCACTACTATTCGTATGTATAGGGTACGGGGCGTACCCCTTTTAAGGGGGGTAGAGCCTTTTCACTTTATGTATGTACGACATGTATTTGAATACATCGTCTTGCTATGTTATCCAGACCTTAGAGTCTGATGGTTGTCACACTATCCGGACCATTGAGTCCGAAGGTTTATGTAAAGTATCCAGACCTTAGAGTCTGATGGTTGTCACACTATCCGGACCATTGAGTCCGAAGGTTTATGTAAAGTATATTTTGTGATATGTGTTATACGTTGTAGAAGTAATCCCGATATCCTAATAAGTGATACATGGGAATTTTAGAACTTTGAGGACAAAGTTCATTTAAGGGGGGTAGACTGAAATACCCCAAACCCTAATATGTTAATTAATTATGTAATTATGATAGTTTAAGGCTAATTAAGTCCTTAAGAACTTTGGTGAAGAAAGAGAAACCAAAAAGAAAAAGAAAACGCGTAAAAGTCACAAACGCAAAAAAACGTTGTGTTAGGTCATTATAGTAGGTATATAACCTTAACTAGGGTCCTAAAGGGATTTCTAGAACTTAGTTAGTCACTAAGAACACGTGGGAAAATTTCCCGACGGAAACGGATCCAAATAGTGGATAAAAAACACAAAACGGGTTTAAAGCATGTTTTTCGAGAAACCTTGGAATATGATTTTAAACGGGTTTTAATGGGCTCGTAAAAATTTATAGTCCATTATATAATATAATAAAATTAAAAGGTCTAGAACCTATAAAATTAATAAAATGAAAAAAAATCCGGAAAAAGGGTCCCGGACTAATGAATAGAACAGTTCGGATTTTATGGGTGCTTAATTGCTAAGTGACCAAACTGCCCTCTCTTCATATTGGGTTACGTCACACAACCCCCTCACATTTTATTCCCCCTCGCCCTAATCAATTCTACTCTATTTCACAAAAAGAACAAAACATAAGTAAAGTTACCTTTTTTTACTTTCTTCTTCTCCTTTCTAATTTCCCTTCTCCTGTCATTTTCTTCTTCTTCCCAAATCTATCTGTTCTTCTTCTTCTTCAAATGGCGATTTGCTGAAACCCTCACCAGCTCCACCTTCATCTTCTTGTTCTACCATTATACAAGCTCAAAATCACAAAATAACATACACCAAAATTATTCCCCTCACCTTGGAGCGCTTTCTGTCCACCCTTCAAAAGCTCCAAACTCCCCAACTTCAACTCCATGGGGTAGCTATTTTGAGCTAAAGATCATTCCTTTTTGAAGCTTAGACCATTCCTTGTTGGTCTAAGGTAAGAAAATCTCAAAACCACCCTTTTTTCCTTGGTCTTCTCCATTTCTTATTTTTCCAGTTTTTGAACCTCATGTTCCTCCTTGTGCACAGCCGTGTGAAATTTCAAAAAGTGCTGGTGGAAGTTGTTCATTTTGATTTCCAAGTTACCCCTTGGAGTAAAGAAGGTAATTCCTCAATTTCCATACCTAGACACTCCTTTGAGTTCTAGGTTAGTTTAAGAGTTTGTTTAATCTCTTATTACTCATTACTATTCCATTGGGCTTGGTCATTAAATTAGCAAACACACACCCATTAACCGGTTTGTGAACAAAGAGAGAAGGAGAAGGAAAGTCTTCAAAGAAAATTCAAGGTAAATAACTTACCTTAAGCTAATGTTGTGCTTTAAGAAGTTGTAATTGTGTTGGTGCAAATATAAATGTTTTTAAATGCATTGGGTGTAGTGCAGGTGTTGCTAATATTATGAGGAAATTCAGTGTCTAATTAATGTTGTTTAAGGCCTAAGAGCCAAGCTTTTAAGGATATGCACATTGTGGTTATTTGTTGTGAAAGTGTTGGAATAAATGTGTTCTAAGTGCCTAAAATGAGTATGGTGGTTGGATTAATGTAAGTGTGCTAAACAATGTGTGTGAGGATGATAGAAATATGGGGAACCTTTGTCAAAATTTGTATAGAACACTAGGTGTCTTAAGTGTTTTGTGAGAGGAAAGAATTTAGAACTAATTAGGTGTTGTTAGAAATCAACTTGAATAAATATACACCTTAGGGCTAGAATTGGAATAAATGGTGTAAGAGGAATACTAGGAGTATATGGGTTGTGAGCCAACTGAAAGGGTGAAGATGGTGAGCAAAAATGCAATTTGGAACCTAGGAAACCAAGTGTAAGTTCTAGGTGAAAAATGTGTGAAAGATTGGGTGAGTATAATCAAGAATTGGGTGATGAATTTATACAAGGAATTAGAAAGGTTTAAGGTGCCAAATTAGTGTTAAAACATGTTAGAATTCATGTAGAAAGATTAGGAGAAGGTTAGGCTTGGATTAGAGGTTGAAAAGTGGCTGAAAAACAACATTTTGGAGTAATTCTGGAGTGGTCCGGGTTTACAAATCGGTACCTAAACCCGGACCACACCAAAAACATACCCGTAGCTTCATTCCAGCACGTGGTCCGGGTTTGTATCCCGGTACACAAACCCGGACTAGGTAGAAAACTAGGCAGATTCTAATGCGACGAGTTGGTCCGGGTTTGTAACCCCAGAATAAACCCGGACCACCCTAAAAATGTCCCAAAAAGTGTTTTTAAGCAATTCTAAGGTGGGGATTTGAATGTTAATGATATTATATGATTGTTAGAACATGTTTGGTGACTTTTAATGACCATTAAGAGGGTGAACAAGTGTAAGTTAAGTGTGAAAGTATATAACATAATTATGTGAAGTAATTAGCTAATTAAAGTTAAATACGGTAATTAACCAGCATCACTAATTATGTATAGGAGCTGCTTTTGGTGGTCAACTAATGCAACAAGGACCAGGGTATGGTTTTCTTGCAGTCTGTTTGCTACCGGTTTACACCGACTTGTGTGTTGTTTGTTTTTCTGAGTGTTTACGACCTTGTAAGATTTAAATCATGAAATGAGTTTACAGTTATTCTTTTGTTGTGGCGTGTATGCTCCGATACTGTCTAACCTCGAATACGTGCTAACCCGCTAGCTAACCAATGATAGGAAAACGTAAGAGAACGGTATTCAGTTTTTAACGTTTCAACTTACGAAACGTTCTAACTACGGCTATTCATGTATCGATTGATGCTTGTTGTGTGAGTTTATATACTTCCTCCCCGGTGTGACTAACCCACTTGATTGACTATAATTTCATACGATGTGATAAGTTTTATAAAAGGGAATTCTAACCATTGTATACTTTGGGGTGAGGAATCCGGGTGTCCGGTCACGCGTGTATGTACGGGGTTCGACATCTGAATCAGATTTGACTCTCTCTATGTTTTGGTTGTTTTCCTTTTTGGGAATCAATCTCCCACGAGTCTAATAGGAGACTCTCCTACCTTGACTTTAGCTCGGGGCTAGGGGGAATTTATGTACAGTGTGTTTGGATCACTATATCCAACGCATCTTGGGGTAAAATAAACGTTCAATAAACCGAACGGTAACATGTTATGTAACGAGCTTAGCATGAGAATGAGATCATTCTCTAGGCTCACCAAACTTGGCTAACGTTTATGCAGTTCGTTTCCTCAAGCAATTCGTACCCGTTATGTTGTATGTATGTTGATGTTATGCTATGAATGTTGTTATGTTTATGTATGTTGTTTGTTAAAATGAACCCCATGTTTATTATGAGAATTAGTTGCGTGTATCCCGGTAGCCGACGGGCTGCACGTTAATCATACCAGCCAAGGGTTGCTGAGCCCCTTTGGGGCACCATATTATTTTTCAGGAGAGTGATCAAAGAAGCGGACTCGTTATAGCATGGAGCACAAAGAGATACTTTTGTTATTTTTGGATACTGAACCCGAGTAGTGCTTGTACACTCGAGGTCATATATTTTGGTGAATGTAGGATTAGATTGGTGATTTTTATACATTAACACTCAGTATATTGTGATTCTTTTTGGGAAGTAATTTTTGGAAGGTTGTAATTATGCTCGGGATCCTTGTAATCAGACTGATACCTTTGTATGTAACAACCTTGTTAGCCACGTGGGTGGCTAACGGCGTGTAACACCGCTCTTTTTGGTTAATGTTTAAGTTATGTTTTCCGCTGCAATTATTGGTTAAGTGTGGAGTTTACAGTTGGGGTGTTACACTTATTTGCAAAAATATGTTAACATTGAATACACAACACCGTTATAATGATCATGCAATGTAATACATCTACAATCCTCCTCAAAGGTCACCCCATGAAACCTAACCAACTAACTTAAAATGCCAACACTGATAACATTTGTGTAATTAAATTAGTAATGAATAGTATGCAATAACCATAAACTGATAAACATGCATCTTCAACAATGTTGATGCTTTACAATGCAGGATATATGGATAGTTAGTTGCACTTCAAACAAATAAGTAAATGTTAGCACATTACATCGAGAGCAACACTGTGAGAGTTGAAAGTCAATAATTGACAAAACCGACTAGGTCATTACTTTTAAGTTGCCAGTGTGTCTGTATCCATTTAGTTCACTAGAGTGTAATACTATCTAACCCCAAGCGTGAAATGTCACCTCCAATTCCCGTTCGTGATGCATGACAATCTAATCCTATAGATTGATTCTTTATTGCAATCAAAATCACCAACAACTTCATTTACAACAAATAGAAGAGAAGGTTAACAGATCACAAAAACAAAGAATGAAATGGAAAAACACACCTGTATGACCCTGGTGGGATCTAACCAGTGGTCAAGCACTTGAAGGTCTTCAACTCATCCTTAAATTCTTTATCAACTTTGTTGAAAGATGAACTCTTAAGATGCACCCGTCTCAATCTTCCATACAAAAGGAAGTGAACTTGCTCTGAATATAAAAAATTATAATCTAAACTTAAATCTTAATCATTAATAATCTTAAAAATCTAAACCTTAAATGTTAAGCCCAAAACCGTAAACTTTATACCTTGACCTTAAACTTGAATATTGAACCCTAGCCATTGAAAGAATGGTTGGAATGCTATGAAGTGGTAATAGAATCTATAAGGTTGATATTTTTTATCTAAGATATGTTTATCAATAGGTTTTAGAGCCATGTTAAAAAATTTGGAGACCTTAGTTGCATTTTGTAAAGTTTCTTAAAATTCTTTCACCCTCATTTTGGTAGTATTTTGTCTTATAGATCATTAGGTAAAAGATTTCACATCACACTTTCTACTTTCAAAGCTAATTATTTTTTGCAGATAACCAAACTAATTATTAACTCATTATCAACAATGGTCACCTACATCAACTAGTTAAATTTTGTTATAGAATGTAGTAACAAATCAATTGTGCTTACTTTAGTTCAACAATCCAGCAATCGCAACAGGGGGCTATTGGGGTTTTCTTGGCTCAATATGCAAAAAAGTGAGATTCAAATGCAAGCAAAAAAGGTGGATCAAGAACAAGAAAAGAGGTCATGAGGGCCACTTTGTACTGGTATAAGTGTATCGGTCTAACGTAGCAAGTTTTCCTAAGTATTCCCTAGGTTATTGAATCCAATGAGTCGGTGTCTAGTTTAGTCTTTACTAACATCTAACTAATTAACTAAAGAAATCAATAACAGAAAATTGGGGGTTCTGATTGTGAAATTAATTAAACTAAAGAAAGCAATAAAAGGTTGATATTTTAACGAATTACAAAGGAATCCTGATTTACTACTTCCACCTAGTTTTTCAATTCTCCTCCCTATGTGATATCCTAATTCTAGATTGCAACCTCATATGAAAATAATCCACATCTGGTCTCCCGGTTCATGGATTCTTATTAGCAATCACCAAATTGTAAATCTTGTTACGGATTTCATAACTACTAACCACGTTAAGGTCTAATCCAATTTGATAGTCGTATGTAGAGAAATTACCATCTCTATACTAACGGGTATTGTTCATGTAGTCTATTGAATGTCTTAGTTCTTACTTTTAAGCAAACAAACTAATAACTCCAGTAATTGATCAGATTACAAGAGATTGATGAATTATACAAGGAACAATACTACAACTTTTACTGAATCTGTTTATTTCTACTCAACTATTGGTGAGACATTCTGAGAGACAAGAAACCTCAGAGAACTGGAACCCAAACAACATTTATCTTGAGATTATGAAGATGCTGAAGACACTTGAAAAACAAGAGAAAACTAGACGATGCTTTGCCAGACCATCAGCGTGATAAGGGTATTTTGTGGACTACAAAACATAAATAGAGGTATCTTGTGAATTTTAAAATATAAACAGGGATATTTCATGAACAACAAACTTAAACATGGTATATTATAAACTTCAAAAATTTCAAAAAAAAAAGTAGTCATTCCAGAACTAAACTGCGAATTTTTCAAAAAAAAAAAACAGGTGAGGGATAATAATAATTTTCCAGTGGAGATTAACAGAGTATTTGACGACCATTAGGAAAAAAAAAAGATATCTTGTGAATTAAAAAAAAGGGAAAATTCACGAGATACCCCTGTTTTCTTTCGTTATTCACAATATACCCCTGTGATTTTAGTAATTTAACTTTAAACATGCTTAAATGTTGTCCAAAATTGATGAAACTTTACATGGACAATGCTAAAGTGTTATATTTTGGTCCAATATCAAATTTAAAGCTTTTTAAGCTCACATGTGACTTGTGGGACCCAATGAATATGTGACTGTTCATTGGGTCCCACAGGTCACATGTGAGCTTAAAAAACTTCAAATTTGATATTGGACCAAAATATAACACTTTAGCATCGTCCATGTAAAGTTTCATCAATTTTGGACAACATTTAAGCATGTTTAAAGTTAAACTACTAAAATCACAGGGGTATATTGTGAATTACGAAAGAAAACAGGGGTATCTCGTGAATTTTCCCTTAAAAAAAACAAGATATCTTGTGACACAATTCAAAAAAAAATATATATTATAAATTATGAAAAAAAATTAGAATATATTATGAATTTTCGACTACAAATCCTAAAAAAAGCTGAGACAAACCGGGCTGGTCGAATTTATCAAGCGCAGAGCGGGTAGATGTCTGTCGTAAATGCTTGGGTGCAAGTCCGCCCCTTTCTCCCTTCACTCTTGCACATAGGTCAGCTTCTGAATTCTCTCTCACATTCTCTGCTACTGTAATCTCAAAGAGTTGCTTCTAATGCGTGCTGGCATGTTTCAGTTGTGTTGTATCTCGTTTTGCATGAAATAGTTGTATTGTATATTGAATTTAGGGCGTTTTGGAGTTGAATGTCTGTGATGAATACGAAGTTTTGCTTGCGCCTTCGAATTTTTTCATCATTTATTTTAATCCCCCTTTTTTTGATATGAATAGAAAGGTTATACGTTTGTACGGAAATTGGCTTTTATGAAGTAATCTACCGATCACGAAAGGACTTGTAAGTTTCGTTTCTATTAGAGCGATCGAAATTCGGCTGAAAGGGATTGGTTTGGTCAGACATGGATTCAACTTTATACCTCTCAGATCTGTACTAGAATATGAAGGTATTTTGTTGTTGCATGAGTTTCAGCTCGGAAGATGTGCAGGTGGAGTTGGTTGTAATGTTTTTTTGGACTTCATGGTTCTAGTAGTTTGTGTTGATAGAATTCAGAAGAATCCTTGTAAAACTGACCACCTGACGCAGAAAAAGATCTTAGTGACTTGATGAATTTCGTTATATCACCTCTTGATTCTTCAGGTTAATTGCTGGATTTATCCGAGGTTAATTGATTCTTGCCGTTAGTGAAAACAGAGTGTATATATTCATTGACGTCTAATAATTTGGTTTAATCTTGCCCAACCTTCACCTTTTGAAGGAGTGCTTTTTATATTATTCTTAATCCTATTAAGCTTATATCTTGATTTAGCTCCAGATCTTCTCATATTTGGGTACATCTTCCTTCTCCAACAGACTATCTCCTTTCTTTTGCACATTAGCTGAGTCATTGAATCTTGTTTGCTGACCTGTGAAGGAATATCATATCTTTTAAGGGGGAAAATCTTCTTATACGTGGTTGCAGTTCAAATACTTTATGGAATATCATATTCGGTGGTTCTTAAAATACTAGCTTCGGTAGGGCTGCCCATTTGTGAAGGAGGACTATTTGTTTCTGATTTATGTCTTATTCATTTTTTTCATTGGTCGTTTAAAAGTTTCTTGTTTCTAATTGCATACTCGACCCCAAAAACTTCAGTTTAGTTGGCTGCAAATATTGGGAATCCACGGAGCTTTACCATCGGCCATAAGGGCATGGGAGGTAGCTGATAGTAAATATTGCGAATCTATGGGGCTTCAACTTTGGCCGTATATGACAACTCAATATTTTTTACTGTGTTGCAAATATGAAAATACAATGAAGTTTATTGTCTCTCTAAGTACATGATTCTTTGCTTTATTCCATTAGCCATCCCGGGGGCTACTAAAACCATGCCTAGATTGTTTTCTTCATGGATCTGCTGTAGAACTAGAAAGACCATGCAATTGTATTTGTTATTGAAAGTTTCGCTTTATCTGGTTAGTTTCTCACTTAATGTTTGGTTAACAGAGAAGATATGATACAGAAGCGAAGGAACAATAATGATCAGAAGGCTACTGAATCGTCAAAACCTCTGCCTTCTGGAAAGAAAACCCCAACCTCACTAAAACCTAGAGCTAAAGTCTTAAAAAAACCTTCTGGTCTAAACTCTGCAGCATCAAAAAACATTGCAAAACCTAGTCAAACTGGAAAGGAGGATGATAAGAAAAACAAAATAGGTGATAAGGAGAAAGCTTGCCTTGATGAGAACATTGCTGAAACTAAGAAGATAGGAGGTTTGGGGGAAGGGAGTGTAACCAATGTCAATGAAATTGGGGAGAAGGAAATTGTTTGCTCCCAGAACACTGATGACGGAGCAGGAAAGGAAAATGATAAAGAAATAGAAAAAGGCTCGCGGCAAATGGGCAATGATGTTGGTGCCCATGAGACAATTGAGAAGGAGAAAGCTTCGCCTGCTAGAAAAGAGGATGAGAAGAAAAAAGGTCCCGAAGTTGGAACTGGTAGTGTAGGCCATGAAATAGATGAGAAGAAGAAAGCTGAGCGTAACAAGGACAATCATAAACGAGCTTTGAGATGCGGTAAGAAGGAGAGGAGAAGAGAGGAAAATGAAAACCACGGGGAGAAACTTGGTGGTATGATATTCATGTGCAACAGAAAGACAAAACCTGATTGTTTCCATTACCGTGTAATGGCTCTACCTGCAGGCAAGAAAGAAATTGTTCTGGGTATTAAACCTGGTCAGAAACTCTTTCTGTATGATTTTGATCTTAAGATGTTATATGGAATCTACGAATCAACATCTGCTGGTGGTATGAGACTAGAACCACGAGCATTTGGTGGTGGCTTTCCTGCTCAGGTGCATTGAAGAATTTTTTGCTCATGCCTGCTTAAGCTGTTAGGTTAAATATGGTTAATGCTCATATTAATCTTTTCAGGTTCGATTTAAGATCTATGAAGACTGCCTTCCACTCCCTGAAAGTGTTTTCAAGACGGCCATTGTAGAGAATTATGATGAGAGAACCCGTAAGTTCAAGACTGAGTTGACTGTGAAGCAGGTAGAGAGGAGCAGCCTCCTTGTCGCTGCAGTGTTTCTCCTCTCTCTGAAATCTCTTCCATCTTTTGACCACGTTTTTGTTGAAATTTACAGGTGAAAAAGTTGAGAGCGCTTTTTCGCCCAGCTTCAAAGGAACACCATGATTCAACACTTGATGCTGGTGCAAACAAGAGAATTAAACTCGAGGAATCAAAGGCTTACTCAAATCCGCTTTTTCTTTCCGAAAAGAATTATCGAAGCTATGGTCTAAGGTCAGAACGACCAGTATATGGTCAATCAACATATTCTGATGTAATGCAGGAACCTTCAAGGATAAGCCCCGAGAGGAGCAGACAAATGCCCAGGGATTGGGCACCTATTCATCGTGAGGCTGCTTCCACTGAAAATGTTAAGTTCAGCTCAAGCTCTCTCTTCCTTAGTGAGAATGAGTATCGATTGTATGGTGTAAAGGGACGAAGGGAACAGCCTATCGCCCAAGGTGATCCATATTATGATCCTTATCTAGAAAGGGGACAAGGAACCACCATGCCTCCTGATTCTTACTCCCATGAGAGAGGAAGAGAAGTGTATAGAGCTGAGCCTATGACACTGGGCCTGGGTTCTACCCATAGATCACGTAGCAGGGATCCCAATGAACGGATCTACCATAATTGTGCAACCCACGAAATAACTAAATTCAACCATGAAACGCACGTAGGAATCCATGGTGAGTATTCATCTGCACCTGTATCGTCTAAATACTCATTTGCCGGGGGTTCAGTTTCCTACCGATGATATCAAACAGTCTTGCTGTATTGTATCCCAAAGGTATTTTATTTATTGCTGTCTCGCATGTGTTGTGTTCTATTGGCTTGAAGGTTCAAATTTCAAAGTGGGGAAGGCCATCCCTTTTTCAACTGTAGAAATGTGGTTCATAGACTGCGCTCCGTTATCGTGGTTCTTGTCAACAAAAAACGAAGGTCTAGTATATCTACAGTATATGGTCGCGGTACTATTTTTCTAGTTATTTTTGGAGTAGGCTGGTGAGTTACCTTTCTTGTTTTGGTCGCTTGCCCTGTTGGCGCTCTCGACTCCTAATACTGTTCACGGCTTCGCATTGCTCGGGAGCAATTTATTCAGGTGTTTTTGTACGTCCTTCCTTCCACTATGACTTATCAACAGTTCTTGTGCCTAGTTAGAATTCATAATGATGTATATGACATTCTAATTGAGATGGTAAAATAAAATAGGTAAATAATGATATGTAATAGAAGCCAAGTCCTCGTGGGAGTGACATCCCACTAATAAAGTTTCATTTATAGCTTTAGTATCGCTCCATCCACCTGTAAAGGAGTGAAATTTTCATACGAAAAAGATTATTATATATGTTGAGGGTAACTGTTGATTCAAGCTATTCTATTCTATTAACCTTTTCATAATTTTTATGTAAATTAAAAAGTAGGGTTTTCAAGGCATACACAACGAAGTTGAATCTACCACATTTGATTAAAAAGAAAAACTAAGTAGTAGTGCGGGAGAAATCACTTTTTTTTTGTGGTCGTAAAATCAGGATAAGATATATATCGAATACGTCCAACCCCTAATTAAGCTCACCCGTAGTAATACGTTGATTCTACCCTCTCTCCACAATAATATAGTAATCTTCCGTGCAGCCAATGTTCACAGAATCGCGATTCGATCCCACGATCCTACGATTTTACGATCCAAATTCATAGTTACGATCCGGATCGCAGGTAGGATCGGAGCCATGTAGGATCGTCAAAGGATCACGATTCCATTGCACGATCCTACGATCCTGCACTCTAAATCCATAGTACGATCCTATGATCCCATCGATCCTAACTTTGTTTACGGTTTATCTTTTTCATATCAATGTGAATTGTATCTTAATAAAATATAAAGAAACAAAAAGTTTTTAAAATATTGTAGATAGTTTCATAATCCATAAAATGTTATGACTTTCAACATTGCAACTGGATATTATTAAAACAACTTGTATATCTAGATTTATTTGAGGTCACTGAGCGGATAAAGATTAAGATTGGAATATCACTTCTTGTTACTCTCCATCATGAAAGATTATAATGTGTACCTAGGTGTTCAAAAAATGTATAACATTTAAAGTGTTATTTAATATTGTAATGATTGAAAAATTTTAAGTTATAAAGCTCTAAAGTAGAAAATGAAAAAAACTTAAAAGAACCAATACAAATTTATAAAATATTATTGATTACTTTTATCATTTTTTTTCTTCTTGGTTTATAATTGAAACAATAAGCTGTTGGAACTCGTTTTGGCTTTGTGTTCCATTGCTTACTTACTCTTTTGAATGAGGATGAATTGGAAAACCCAATGATTCTGTTAATAAATAACTTGTAGCTCATAATGTTTGTTGGAAGGGTGATGAAAGAAATAAAAACGCACATAAAAATTATAAAGTCTGTGGATTTGATTTATGTTTAACCTATCTTATTAAATTTTATCTTTTTTATGGACAATATTATGAGAATTCATATGGTTTGCTCATCTATAATTCAATTTTGTAAGCGTACTATCATTGTTGTGGTCTTAAGTTTTATTTTTTAATTCAATAATGCTATATATTCTTACTCAAATTAAACTTTATGCTTTAAATAGAAGTTGTTTATAACATATGTATAATTTTGAACAATATTTACTCACTTTTTGTAGGATCGATCGATCCCACGATCCGATCCTAGGGGTCACTTACGATCCTACGCTAGGATCGCGATCCTAAAAACATTGCGTGCAGCTCGTTCTTAATTAGTGATAGAAAGAGAGGCTCTTCCTTTGGTGAAGGGAGTGGATTTGATGACGGAGACCATTCTCCGTCCTGACGGGAAACTTTCATTTTTTTTCTTTTTTTGTTTATGTGGGAGAGACAACTGGTGACATACTTTATTTTTTTCTTTTTCTTTTGTTTCTACAGCAGAGAAAGATGAGGTATTTTTACATGTTTTTATTTCACGGCAGAGAAAGATATTAGAATAATTTATTAATTATATAAAAATTTTATATGACTATATCCATTTATATGTGATTATTGTATAATAGGTTTTAAATATCGTTATTTTTGTTGTTTATATATACGTGAATGATATAGCATATTAAATTAATTTAGGGGATTCCTTTTATTAAACCTTAAATAATACTAGTAAATATTAAATTTTTATATGGAATTATGAATATTAAATTATTATATGGAATTATGAAAATTTATTTAGGGAATTTCTCCTATTTAACCCTAAAGAATACCATAAAATATTTAATTGTTATGTATTATTATATAGTATCATGAATTTAATAATAAGATTTATAAGTCAATAAATCTTGGAAAAATTTATAAACACTCCAAGTATATTATAAAGATTTTAGGAAGAGTTGGAACATTGTTTTGAAACATAAGAGTCAATATAAAATTCTAGAAACCCTAAAGCCTTTTAAGCCTTGCTAGGGTTGACTTTTTGAGAATGGTCAAACCAGTCCATGAAACCTATACCAATAAATAGCTTATGGAAAACCATGAAGATCGATAAAAAGAACGTCAAAAACGGATCATCCTAGCCAAAGTTATGATCAAATGAAGTTTAGAGCCAAAATTTTGAAAAAAATGCTGATGTGGCAAGTTTGCTGACTCACCCGTGCGCCTCGGGATACGCGTCCCAGCACTTAGTCAATTTTATCTCCTACATTTCCGGTAACAGAAACCAGTCTTTGCCCTAACTTGTGACCTTCATAACTTTCTCATCTTTTGGAATTTTTGAGTGTCGTCTTCTTTGTTGTCTTCTCCTACACTTCCTCTAAACAACCATAACTCACACTAAACCTAGTTCGTCCTAAATCAACCGGAAATTAGATCCAAAGTAGCCACCCTGCAAAACCAAAACTGCAGGTTCCAGTTTTTCCTTCGATTTCAGGTAACTTCGTCTTGCCATAACTTCTTCGTTTCTCAGCCAAATTTCATGTTCTTTAGCTCGTTTTGAAGAGCTCTAATCCCTCTACAACTTTCATGTTGATGACCAAAGCCAATTCCCAACCGTTTGGAAGAACTGGGTGTCTAAAGTTTTGGATTCGTCACCACATAAAATCATAGTTTTCTTTCCAGAAAACGCAAGGTAAACTCGCAACTTCCAGCTTCGTTTTCTTTCTGTGTAGTGCAAGTTAGGGTGAGTTATTGCTATCATTGTGTAGAGTTACGTTTCCTATTTAGATTAAGCCCAAGAACTAGTTCTAACTCGGTCTGTACTGTAAATTATAGCGTGGCAAAGTAGGCTACTCAATCGGGTTGTAAAGGGGGCGTTTTTCCAGAATCCGATTTCGAATCCTTTCGATTCGAGCAATTCCGGTAAGTTTTCTTCAAATTCCTTCAACCTTGTTAATCGCCCTTACATTATCGGTCAATACCATGTTTCAATTGCATCAATTACGCAATAGATTGAGTGAATTTGAGAGATTTGTTTTCGGAAACCAAGATAAACCCTAACTTTGAAACCGAAATCGAAAACCGATGAATCCTGCATTATAGCTAGCGAAATTAGTATCAATGGAACCGTAATTGAATTTCGAAACCATAGAAACAAGAATCATTCAATTTCGTTCTGTGGATTAGGAGAAATTGTCGATTTAGTACTCGGCATTGTTAAGCTCTTCGCTGATGAACTAGGCTTTTAGGGACCGTCCGATCGGGTTCTAAAGGGTTGGACGGTCAGGATTAGATCGGGGTTATTAAAGTATGTTTTAAGTTTATAATGTTTCAGAATTTAGCTCTAACTTGTTCAATTTAGTTAATGGCCTTCCCGAATGTGTTTTGACTTGAAATTTTAACCATAGATTCCTTATTAAATCTAGTTTATTTTGATGTAAATTAATAAGGTTTTGGAGTTTTTAAACGTAAGTTATGATTTTTGCAAGTTACGGGTTTTCTGGAATTATTTGGCTAATTTAAAAAGATATTTTTATGAAATAAAAAATTTATAATATGTATAAAATGTTATAGTTACTGTATATTAAATTTGGGAATTTTTGGGCAATGGTAAATGGGTTTTAAAATTGTGTTTAAGAGTTTTTCATAAGAATAACTTATAATATATGGTTTTTAATGTAATCAAAAATTAAAGTATGGTTTGTTAATTAACTTTTAGGCTGGGTAAGGTAGGGAAAACTAAATTAACATTTTTACAACAGTATGTTATAAATGTTTTGGGTAATATCTTTTAAGAGAGGTGAAATTATTTACATATATGTATATATACTTATTTAAGTAGAAATTTATGTTAAATCAAGGAATTTAATTATTTTACATTTTATTTATTATATTATATGGGAGTTGATATTCTTAATTAAAACTAAGGAATATATATATATTTTTACACATATATAAAAAGGGAATAAAGTAGTAACTTAGGGTAAAACAGGGAGCTAATAAGTAAACACTTATAATAACTAAATAGTATAAGAGCTAGTATCCTAAGATATAGTAAAAGAAATACTTTATGAAACATACTTGGAATGCAGTTAAAGGTTGTAGTAATAAGATAGTTCAAATATAATAAGTTACATAGGGGATGTCTTAATTATGTTAAATAAATAAAGGAAAACACTTTATTTTATAAACCGTATACCGGTTGTGGTTATGTCTAGAAGTTATTAAACATAATTAAATACAATAAAATTTCCTAAAAATGTTATGGATAAATCTTAATACATAAAGATATATATATATATATGTATATAAATACATTAAAATAGATGAGGGAAATAATATTCATTGTGATAGTTATAATAAGTAGAATATATATATATATATATATATATATATATATGTTAAACCTTAGGTTTTAATCGGTGTGTAATTAAATAGTCACTATTCACTTAAGGGTTTAATTACACAACATAATCGTAACACGGTCTTGGGCTAACCTGCTAAGCCCAAGTCTATGGACTCCAAAAGCCCACTTAAACAATTCAAAGAGAGTTTGGGCCACTCTCAGGGATAAATTCAAAATCGTTCCAAACTAACGAAATGGGCCTAACAAAGGATTTAGTTAACAAGTCAAGCCCAAATCTTTGTGAGAGAATAATGGTAAACCTGGAACTATTAATCAGTAAGAAAAGAAGGTTGTTTAGTTTATAAGTCCCTTAACTAATCGACACCTTGGAACACCTTAATTATAGGTTACTATTGGGGAATCACTTATTCGAGTTATTTATTGTTCTTCACATACCAGGTACGATTTCTCGTACTCCGATACTTTTGCTGATTGACTTATGAGACGTTTTCGAAAAATGCTAACTGAGTTTAAGAGGAATTTCTAAAAGGAAATGGTTGTGTGACTAACTCAGCTTGTGTGACTAACTGAGCCTTGAATGTGAAACTCACTTGGGTATTGGTTCCTTCTATTTGGTTGCTCCATTAGACATTGACTGCTTAGGGTTTACGCTTCTGCACTCTGTAGGACTGAGTGTTTTGGTATTGCTCTGGGTAGTTAGTGATCTGGTGGGAATTTGGAAAAGGTCAATTTTGGTAAATTCTTCTTTTGACTCTGGATATCGTTTCATCCATGAGTTGGTTCTTGAGGCTTCGACGTGCGCGCGTCTTCTATGGTAACAGTGAGGGGCTGTATATCCCCTGTCCCAAAAGGGACGTGGTAGACAGTGAGGGGCTGTATATCCTCTGTCCCAAAAGGGACGTTGTAGACAGTGAGGGGCTGTATATCCCCTGTCCTAAAAGAACGTACTTGGCGGTGGGGGCCATCTCTCCCAGTTGAATTATTCCACTCTTGAGTTATTGGTTCTTGGATCTATCTTATCATTCCTAGTCCTTGGTGACTATCTGAGTCTTTCTACTCCTAACGGGAATTGGGTTTAACTAAGGCATTGGATGTTCACTAACACATGGTGTGGTTTTGTTTCACTAACTTTACCATTCTGTTATTTATCTTTATTCTTAATTTGTTATCTTGGTATGATGATGTGTGAAATGCTTGTTCCTCTGTGTGGTTTAAGTGATTGTTTTCAAGCTATTATTTATTTAAGAGTTGTATTATAAGTTTGTTTTTGGAGGATCGTACCAGTTCCATTCCAGGGAACTGACCCACCCCTCTCGGGGTGGGCTGCTTGGTTTTATCTTGCAGGTACGAGTTACATTACAGGTGGCCACGAAGAGAACGAGTGTTTGGGATGAGTTTAGGTGTTGTGGAGAGTTTATGTGTTTTATTTCTGTTTTATTTTCGTTAAGTTTTCTCGAGGTTCAGGCCGTGACAATTGTAATCTTTAAGTTGTAATTGGTGAGGTTTGGTGCCGGGTGTTTGGAACCCGATGGTCTGTACGCCTTTAGTATTTTATTTCCGCTATAAATATGTTAAATGGGGGCGTTACAGAAATTGGTATCAGAGCGTAGTTGCGTTCTGAACCCGAGAAAACAAGCCGAGTGGAATACTTAGATTATAGGTGCACTTAAAACTGGGGAACTGGGGTAGAATTGGGAAGTGAGAATTCCAGAAAGGCGCGTGACCCTTACCCCAAACTTACTTTACTACTTACTTCACGTACCTACGAACCGTCCTTAGGATGTTATAAATGTTTCATATATTACTTCATAGATATTTAGACTCAACAATAAGCCTTCTGAGTAACAAAACCGTCATACCAGCTAGATGTCTCGAAGAGGAGGAGCTGGTCCCTAAGGAGGCTATGGACCCGACGCTGTCACCCCAGAGGTCATAGCGCAGATTGTGACAACTGCATTAGCTCAGAAGCAGGCTCAGATCCCACAACCACCACCGCCACCACCTAATGGCCCCCGGGAGTTCAACTGGCTGAAGGCAGTCAACGACCTTCGTCCCCCAGTCTACGAAGGCCAGCCAGAACCGAATACTTTAGAGAGATACATCGACGAGATGCAGAAGGACTTCACCTCTCTACACGTTCCAGCGGGTCGCTAGGTCGACATAGCGGCCTACTTTCTCCAGGGACCCGCGCATCGATGGTGGCAGACCGCCAGAGCTGAGCTGACTGCCCAGGCGGACTTCGGCTTCCCAGCCTTCTTAGTGGCCCTGAGAGCCAAGTTCTATCCATCCTACCTGCAGAAGAGGATGAGGAGTGAGTTCGAGCAGCTGAAGCAAGGGAGTTCCTCTGTTGCTGAATATTATAATAAATTTGTGGAGCTGCTCGCAGTTATTGGAGAGGGAGCTTACGCTCCGAGGTATCTGGTGGAAAAATTCCACACCGGCTTGAACTTCAGGATCATGACTATGATCGGTTCCACCAGAGGGATGACCCTATAGGTATGGAACATGATTTAGAATTTCTTATACGCAAAGATTCCCCACTAACATATATTATCACCACAGGAGCTAGCGGATGACGCAAATGACTGCGAGACCACCATTGCCTACCAGGACTCTGTGCTAGGCAAGAGGAAGGGGGATGGAGAAAGAGAAAGGAATGGGGAACTTTTCCCAGAACTATGAGAGGAAGGGAAAGTTCTACAAGGGTAGGAACGAGAAGGCCATGGTCCCCTCATATACTAATGCTGAGCCACTCCGCTCCCAGCCATTTAAGGGTGAGATAAATTAGAAACTCCAAAGTGGTTACATCTTGTTATCACAATTACTAACCTTGAGACTGAAACAGGGAACCAACTTGCGAGGAAGTTCTTCTGCAAGTGGTGCAAGAAGGACCACCCGGGCAAGGATTGTAAGGGAAACCTGGTGGACTGCAACCATTACGGTAAGAAGGGGCACAGATCGTTCGAATGCTTCCTGAACCCGGACTCCAGGAACTACAAGTCACGCACCGGGAACACTGCTAGAGCCCCAGTTGCTACTACTACTGGAGGAGGTCGAGGTGGCACAGGAGGTGCTGGACCATCTACCAGCCGCCCTGCCCAGAGCCATCCGCAGAGGCCGGGACAGAACTACCCCCAGAGGCCGGGAAAGGCACCGGTCCTTAACATGGTGGACCGTGTCGAGGCAGCAAGTGATGACCCGAGTTCACCTGGTGAGGACTATTTTCCTCATGAAGAGGCTTAGACCCTTATTTTCTTTACATTCCGTTGACTAGTTTTCCTTTGTCAATGTAAAAGGGATGAACTATAAACCCTTCATTTTATTTTGTTTCGAACCTTTCATTTCCAGTTGTGAACCTTGACTTATTTATTTAATGGCAATTGTTGTTCAGCTTTCGATATTTGCTTTCCTATTTTGCCATATACCACACCCAACATCCCTTTTGAAGCCAAACCACACCCACCAGAGAAGTGTAAGGTCTTGAGACCCGGGATGATTTTACTACGAGAGTACCTGACCCCAGCAGTCCAGTATGCATTGATCCTCAAGATCAGGGAGTTAGGTGTAAAGGAAGGAAATTTTTACACCCCTACCTTCAAGAATGGTTCAACCATGAAGGTGAAGATCATGTGCCTAGGTAAGAAGTGGAACCACACCACTAAGAGCTATGAAGAGGTGGAGGTGCCACCAATCCCGGAGGAACTGCAGACCATCATTAGAGCTGCAGTTAAGGCAGCACACGAATTGGAGGATGAGCCCGTCCCAGACCTAGCCTCCGACGTGTGCATCATCAACTTCTATGGAAAGGAGGGTAAGCTAGGGATGCACCAAGACAAGGACGAATCGCCAGAGTCCGTCACTAGAGGAGTTCCAGTAGTGTCCATATCACTTGGAGACGACGCAGAGTTCTTATTTGGTGATCAAAGGAGGATGGACCTTGCTACCAAGATCCTCCTGAAGTCGGGTGATGTACTGATCTTTGGTGGGGCAGCTAGACTCATCTACCATGGGGTGAAGAAAATCAAGCCCAACACAGCCCCCACACCCATCATTAACCAGACCCCTATGAAACCGGGCCGTCTGAGCCTAACCTTTAAACAGACCTAGCCTTGTACTTTACAGTTTCAGCATTGTAAATTTTAAGTTGCTCATGAAGCTTTCAATAAGAATGGAAATTCTAAGAATTTTATTGCTTCATTGTAGGGGTTGGAAACTCAGGGATCAGGTTGAATGTGTTGAACCAGGCTCAAGCAAAGAGCAATGGAATGGTCATCACATGTATAAACATTAACCCTGAGTAATTACCTTGGAACGTTTACCCAGAATCTTAAAAATCTATCCTATAATTTTAGGCACGTTCCTAGTTAATGGAGTGGAGGCCACAGTCCTGTTTGATTCGAGTGCCTCCCACTCTTTCATATCACAAGCGTTCCATGCTAAGATCAATGCTTCCACAGAGGATATCCATGACTGCTCAGTCTTGCTGCCATCCAGAGAGCTGATCAAGTGCAGTAAGCAGTGCAAGAATTTGAGCATACACATCAAGGGAGCAGAATTCCTTCTGGATGCCATAGTCTTCCCTGGCATGGGGTTCGACATAATTGTGGGCATGGACACGCTACAGCGGTACCGAGGCAGACTACACTGTTCAGAGCATCGTCTCCTCCTGAAGTCAGCTACAGGGATCACCGTGTCATACCGAATGCAACCCAAACAGCCGACTATGAAGGTTGTATCGGCTTTATCCCTGATGAAGGAGGTGTCCAAGGGCGTTACCGCCTACTACTGTTATGCCCAGGATCTGAGGACGGATCCGAAATTCTAGAGCGATGTTCTCATAGTGTCGGAGTACCCCGACGTTTTTCCAGAGGAGCTACCTGGACTACCACCACTGAGAGAGGTTGAATTCAATATCGACCTCATACCTGGCACGGGACCGATTGCTAAGGCTCCTTACCGGATGGGCCCTGCAGAGATGGTTGAGTTGAAGAAGCAGCTGCAGGAGCTACTAGATAAGGGTTTCATCAGACCTAGTGTCTCACCTTGGGGTGCTCCAGTGCTATTCGTCAAGAAGAAGGACGGGAGCTTGAGACTTTGCATCGACTATAGGGAGCTGAACAATGTCACGATCAAGAACAAGTACCCACTGCCCAGGATCGATAACTTGTTCGACCAGCTGAGGGGAGCTAAGGTGTTCTCCAAGATTGATCTGCGTTCCAGATATCATCAGATAGTTGTAGCTGAGTCAGATATAGAGAAGACAGCCTTCCGGACCAGATACGGCCACTACGAGTTCACAGTGATGCCGTTTGGACTGACCAATGCACCCGCGAGATTCATGGATCTGATGTAGAGAGTCTTCCAAGCTCAGTTGGATAAGTCAGTAGTCGTGTTCATAGACGACATCTTGGTATTCTCCAAGAGTTGGGAGGAACACGAACAGCATTTGAGGACAGCCCTGGAGACTTTGAGAGAGAATAAGCTATATGCCAAGTTCAGCAAGTGTGAATTCTGGCTAGACAAGGTGTCATTTCTTGGACATGTGATCTCAGCTGAGGGAGTTTCAGTAGACCCAGCTAAGATTGAGGCAGTGAAGAGCTGGCATAGACCTCGCACCGTGACAGAGGTGAGGAGTTTCCTTGGGTTGGCTGGCTACTATAGACATTTTGTGAAGGACTTCTCCAGGCTAGCCAAGCCCTTGACCTCCCTGATGAAGAAGGATAGCCCATTTGTATGGACAGAGGCTTGTGAGGTCTCCTTTCAGGCGCTGAAGGACGTCTTGACCATAACTCCGGTATTAGTGATCCCTGAGGGGAACGAGGGATACGAGGTGTATTGTGATGCTTCATGCAGAGGGATTGGTGGGGTATTGATGCAGAATGGCAGAGTGGTAGCATACGCTTCTCGACAGCTGAAGAAGCACGAAGAAAATTACCCCACACACGACCTTGAGCTCCTCGCCATAGTCTTCGCCTTGAAGATCTGGCGACATTACTTGTATGGAGCCACCGTCCGGATTATGACGGACCATAAGAGTCTGAAGTACATCTGGACTCAGAAGGAGCTGAACCTGAGACAGCGACGATGGGTCGAGCTACTGGCTGATTATGACATCAACCTTCAGTACACTGAAGGTAAAGGGAATGTCGTGGCAGACGCTTTGAGCAGGAGAGTGTACTCACTCCTAGCTTTGACAAAGACGACCACGATAGTTGAGGAGATATACGCAGCCCAGGATAGTGATGTATACCTGCAGGGCATCAGGCGGAAGTTAGCAAACGGTATGACTGGTGGTCTGAAGTATGAGTACGAGCTAGACAGCGAGGGACATCTTCGAGTCAGAGGCAGACTCTGCGTTCCTCAGGATGCAACAGAACTTCAGACCAGGATTCTCTCTGAGGCTCATTCCTCTACATTATCAGTACACCCTGGAGCCACCAAGATGTACAAGGTTTTGAAGCAGTTATTCTGGTGGAGTGGGATGAAGAGGGATGTAGCAGACTTCGTCTCCCGATGCCTCACCTGTCAGAAGATGAAGTTTGAGCATCGTCAACCAGGAGGCCAGATTCAGTCGTTACCAGTACCGTGCTGGAAGTTCGACGACATTAGCATGGACTTTGTGGTCGGTCTTCCTCCAGCTAGAGGCAGACTGAATTCTATTTGGGTGATAGTCGATAGGTTGACCAAGATAGCCAGGTTTATACCTATCAAGGACACATGGAAGGTGCCCAAGCTGGCTGAGGTGTTCACCACAGAGCACATCCGGTACCATGGGGTACCGAAGACGATTGTCTCCGATCGTGACACACGTTTCCTCAGTAGATTTTGGCGTCAGGTGCAGGAGGCGTTTGGTACTCAGCTACGCCTTAGCACAGCCTTTCACCCTCAGACTGATGGGCAGACCGAGAGGACGATTCAGACGCTAGAGGATATGCTACGAGCAGTTGCTCTAGACTATCAGGGGAGTTGGGTAGAGCGTCTACACCTGGTGGAGTTCTCCTACAATAACTCCTACCACTCATTTATTGGCATGGCACCATTCCAGGCTCTGTATGGCAGGCCGTGCCGGACCCCCTTATCGTAAAGTGACCCTACCGAGGTAGTCTTGATTGGGCCCGAGTATGTTCAGACACTGCAGGATGACGTCAGGATTATCCAGCAACACATGAGGGCAGCGCAGTCTAGACAGAAATCCTATGGAGATGCGCACCAGAGAGCTCGAGTTTCAGTTGGGTGACATGGTTTTCTTACGGGTGTCTCCGATGAGAGGGATATTTAGATTTGGGATGAGGGGGAAACTAAGCCCTAAGTATGTCGGTCCATACAGGATTACGGAGCGAGTGGGCCCAGTTGCTTACAGATTAGAGCTACCAGCGGAGTTGGGGAAGGTACACGATGTGTTTCATGTATCTCAGTTGAAGAAGTATATGCCTGACCCTTCTCACGTACTGCAGCCAGAGAGAATGGAGATCGAGCCTACACTGAGGTATGAGGAGACTCCTATTCGGATCTTGGACACGAAGGTCCGAGAAACAAGAGGCAGATCAGTCAAATTGGTGAAAGTTCTTTGAGAGCATCATGGGGTTGAGGAAGCTACTTGGGAGACTGAGGACTCCATGAGAGTAAAGTACCCACATCTATTTACATGATAGTCGGCTATCCTACTGTGATTCACATTAGTAGCGGTACGAGGGTGTACCTTAGCTCTTTTAAGGGGGATATACTGGCATACTCCTCCTTCGTTATCTCATCCGGATTATGCCTTGTTGCATTATTAGTAGAGGGAGAACAGTATTAGTAGAGTGAGAGGTGTATGTATGTGCGTAGTTTTACATTATGGCATGGTAGTATGTCACGTTTGTGTTTTGTTTCAGTTTATATTTTGATTCAGCTTGATTTGATTTTGGTACTCTCGAGTGGAATGTTGAAATGGAAATAAAGGATTGGATTGGTATAGAATTTCATTGGAATTATTATTGTCTCAGCACACCCGAAGCGGTGTGAGTGCCTATTAGTTGATTTTTAAACTTCGAGGCGAAGTTTCTTTTAAGGGGGATATACTGAAATACCCCTAAATTAATTTAAATTAATTTAGGGGATTCTTTTATTAAACCTTAAATAATACTAGTAAATATTAAATTTTTATATGGAATTATGAATATTAAATTTATATGGAATTATGAAAATTTATTTAGGGGATTTCTCCTATTTAACCCTAAAGAATACCATAAAATATTTAATTGTTATGTATTATTATATAGTATCATGAATTTAATAATAAGATTTATAAGTCAATAAATCTTGGGAAAATTTATAAACGCTCCAAGTATATTATAAAGATTTTAGGAAGAGTTGGAACATTTTTTGAAACATAAGAGTCAATATAAAATTCTAGAAACCCTAAAGCCTTTTAAGCCATACTAGGGTTGACTTTTTGAGAATGGTCAAACCAGCCCATGAAACCTATACCAATAAATAGGTTATGGAAAACCATGAAGATCGATAAAAAGAACGTCAAAAACGGATCTTCCTAGCCAAAGTTATGATCAAATGAAATTTAGAGCCAAAATTTTGAAAAAAAATGCTGATGTGGCAAGTTTGCTGACTCACCCGCGCGCCTCGGGATACGCGCCCCAGCACTTAGTCAATTTTATCTCCTACATTTCCGGTAACAGAAACCAGTCTTTGCCCTAACTTGTGACCTTCATAACTTTCTCATCATTTGGAATTTTTGAGTGCCGTCTTCTTTGCTGTCTTCTCCTACACTTCCTCTAAACAACCATAACTCACAATAAACCTAGTTCGTCCTAAATCAACCGGAAATTCGATCCAAAGTAGCCACCCTGCAAAACCGAAACTGCAGGTTCCAGTTTTTCCTTCGATTTCAGGTAACTTCGTATTGTCATAACTTCTTCGTTTCTCATCCAAACTTCATGTTCTTTAGCTCGTTTGAAGAGCTCTAATCCCTCTACAACTTTCATGTTGATGACCAAAGCCAATTCCCAACCGTTTGGAAGAACGAGGTGTCTAAAGTTTCGGATTCGTCACCACATAAAATCATAGTTTTCTTTCAGAAAACGCAAGGTAAACTCGCAACTTCCAGCTTGTTTTCTTTCTGTGTAGTGCAAGTTAGGGTGAGTATTGCTATCATTGTGTAGAGTTACGTTTCCTCTTTAGATTAAGCCCAAGAACTAGTTCTAACTCGGTCTGTACTGTAAATTATAGCGTGGCAAAGTAGGCTACTCAATCGGGTTGTAAAGGGGGCGTTTTTCCAGAATCCGATTTCGAATCCTTTCGATTCGAGCAATTCCGGTAAGTTTTCTTCAAATTCCTTCAACCTTGTTAATCGCTCTTACATTATCGGTCAATACCATGTTTCAATTGCATCAATTACACAATAGATTGAGTGAATTTGAGAGATTTGTTTTCGGAAACCAAGATAAACCCTAACTTCGAAACCGAAATCGAAAACCGATGAATCCTGCATTATAGCTAGCGAAATTAGTATCATGAACCGGAATTGAATTTCGAAACCATAGAAACAAGAATCACTCAATTTGTTCTGTGATTAGGAAATTGTCGATTTAGTACTCGACTTGTTAAGCTCTCATGAAACTAGGCTTTCAGGGACCGTCCGATCGGTTTAAAGATTGGACGGTCGAGATTAGATCGGTTATTAAAGTGTTTTAAGTTTATAATGTTTCAGAATTTAGCTCTAACTTGTTGAATTTAGTTAATGGCCTTCCCGAATGTGTTTTGACTTGAAATTTTAACCATAGATTCCTTATTAAATCTAGTTTATTTTGATGTAAATTAATAGGTTTTGGAGTTTTTAAACGTAAGTTATGATTTTTGCAAGTTACGGGTTTTCTGGAATTATTTGGCTAATTTAAAAAGATATTTTTATGAAATAAAATTTTATAATATGTATAAAATGTTATAGTTACTGTATATTAAATTTGGGAATTTTTGGGCATGGTAAATGGGTTTAAAATTGTGTTTATGAGTTTTTCATAAGAATAACTTATAATATATGGTTTTTAATGTAACCAAAAATTAAAGTATGGTTTGTTAATAAACTTTTAAGCTGGGTAATAAGGAAACTAAATTAACATTTTTAAACAGTATGTTTATAAATGTTTTGGGTAATATCTTTTAAGAGAGGTGAAATTATTTACATATATGTATATATACTTATTTAAGTAGAAATTATGTTAAATCAAGGAATTTAATTATTTACGTTTTATTTATTATATTATATGGGAGTTATATTTTAATTAAAACTAAGGAATATATATATATATTATTACACATATATAAAAGGGAATAAAGTAGTAACTTAGGTAAAACAAGCTAAACACTTATATAACTAAATATATAAGAGCTAGTATCCTAAGATATAGTAAAAGAAATACTTTATGAAACATACTTGGAATGCAGTTAAAGGTTGTAGTTAAGATAGTTTAAATATAATAAGTTACATAGGGGATGTCTTAATTAAATTCTAATACAGGTATACTTATATATTAAATAAATAAAGGAAACACTTTATTTTATAAACCGTATATCGGTTGTGGTTATGCCTAGAAGTTATTAAACATAATTAAATACAATAAAATTTCCTAAAAATGTTATGGATAAATCTTAATACATAAAGATATATATATGTATATAAATACATTAAAATAGATGAGGGAAATAATATCCTTGTGATAGTTATAATAGAATAGATATATATATATATATGTTAAACCTTAGGTTTTAATCGGTGTGTAATTAAATAGTCACTATTACTTAAGGGTTTAATTACACAACATAACGTAACACGGTCTTGGGCTAACCTACTAAGCCCAAGTCTATGAACTCCAAAAGCCCACTTAAACAATTCAAAGAGAGTTTGGGCCACTCTCAGGATAAATTCAAATCGTTCCAAACTAACGAAATGGGCCTAACAAAGGATTTAGTTAACAAGTCAAGCCCAAATCTTTGTGAGAGATAATGGTAAACCTGGAACTATTAATCAGTAAGAAAAGAAGGTTGTTTAGTTTATAAGTCTCTTAACTAATCGACACTTGGTACACCTTAATTATAGGTTACTACTGGGGAATCACTTATTCGAGTTATTTATTGTTCTTCACATACCAGGTACGATTTCTCGTACTCCGATACTTTTGCTGATTGACTTATGAGACGTTTTCGAAAAAGCTAACTGAGTTTAAGAGGAATTTCTAAAAGGAAATGGTTGTGTGACTAACTCAGCTTGTGTGACTAACTGAGCCTTGAATGTGAAACTCACTTGGGTATTGGTTCCTTCTATTTGGTTGTTCCATTAGACATTGACTGCTTAGGGTTTACGCTTCTGCACTCTGTAGGACTGAGTGTTTTGGTATTGCTCTGGTAGTTAGTGATCTGTGGGAATTTGGAAAAGGTCAATTTTGGTAAATTCTTCTTTGACTCTGGATATCGTTTCATCCATGAGCTGGTTCTTGAGGTTTCGACGTGCGCGCGTCTTCAATGGTAACAGTGAGGGGCTGTATATCCCCTGTCCCAAAAGGGACGTTGTAGACAGTGAGGGGCTGTATATCCCCTGTCCTAAAAGGACGTACTTGGCGGTGGGGGCCATCTCTCCCAGTTGAATTATTCCACTCTTGAGTTATTGGTTCTTGGATCTATCTTATCATTCCTAGTCCTTGTGACTATCTGAGTCTTTCTACTCCTAACGGGAATTGGGTTTAACTAAGCATTGGATGTTCACTAACACATGGTGTGGTTTTGTTTCACACTAACTTTACCTTTCTGTTATTTATCTTTATTCTTAATTTGTTATCTTGGTATGATGATGTGTGAAATGCTTGTTCCTCTGTGTGGTTTAAGTGATTGTTTTCAAGCTATTATTTATTTAAGAGTTGTATTATAAGTTTGTTTTGAGGATCGTACCAGTTCCATTCCAGGGAATGACCCACCCCTCTCGGGTGGGCTGCTGGTTTATCTTGCAGGTACGAGTTACATTCAGGTGGCCACAAGAGAACGAGTGTTTGGGATGGGTTAGGTGTTTGGAGAGTTTATGTGTTTTATTCTGTTTTATTTTCGTTAAGTTTTCTCGAGGTTCAGGCCGTGACAATTGTAATCTTTAAGTTGTAATTGGTGAGGTTTGGTGCCGGGTGTTTGGAACCCGATGGTCTGTACACCTTTAGTATTTTATTTCCGCTATAAATATGTTAAATGGGGGCGTTACAGCATATATGAGTTCGAAATGTATGATTTAATCAATTGAATAGTACTTTTTTAAATGGGGGCGTTACAACTATATAATGCTTTTATATATATATATATATATATATATTTATATATGAAAATGAGTATCACCATACTTCATATACACTATGACTCAATAAGAACGGTTAAATGAAAGATATAAAACACTTAGTATCATTTTTTTAAATAGTGATGGATACGATGAAGGTTGTGTGCAATCATCAGTGAAAATATTTATAATTATCGTCGTTACGTAAAAACCACGGTTAATGAATACGTAAAAACTACTCCAACAACTCTGTTTATTGTTTCCAAACTTTTAAAGTCTTCAAGTTATGAATCAGTCAAGTTCTGTAAATTGATAAATGGTTAGGAAATATTCTATACACTATTATTCGATAAGAATGGTCAAAGGAAAAGATATATAACATATAGTGTCATCTTTTCAATAATAATGAATGAAAATATTATAGAAGGTTGTGTATGTTTCTAACAATCAGTTGAAACATTTGTAAGTTATCATGGTTACATAAAAACCAAGTTAACGAATACGTAAATTTGAATCCGACAGCTCAGTTGATCGTTTCCATAGGTTTATAGTCTTCAGGTTTCTCAATCAGTCAAGAACTGTAACTGATAAATGCTAAGAAAATATTCTAATGCACTATGATCGATAAGAATAGTTAATGGAAAAATATAAAATAGTTAGTGTCATCTTTTTTAAAATAGTGATGGAAATTATTATAAAAGGTTGTTTACATGTTTCTAATCGTTAGTGGAAATGTTATAAGTTATGGTGGATACGTAAAAGCTAAGGATAAATGAATACGTAAAACTAACTTCAACAACTCAGTTTATCATTTTTAAATGTTTATAGCCTTCAGGTTTATCAATCAATCAAGCTTTGTAAGCTGATAAATGCTAGGAAAATATTCTTGTACCAATAATACCTATAATTCATTAAGAACGGTCAAAGAAAAAAATTAACAATTAGTGTCATCTTTAAAAAGTGTCGTGGAAACAATTATAGAATGTTGTGTACATATTTCTAATAACCAGTGTAAACGATTGTATGTACTCGTGGATACGTAAAAACCAAGATTAAATGAAAACATGAATTGACTCCAAAAACTCCGTCCATCATTTCTAAATGTTTATAGCCTTCAGGTTTATCAATCAGTCAAACTTTGTAAACTGAAAATGTTAGGAAAATTTCTTATACACCATGATTCGATAAGAATGGTTAAAGGAAAAGATATATAACAACTATGTCATCTTTTAAAGTAGTGATGAAAACGATTATAGAAGGTTGTGTACATGTTTCTAACCATCAGTGTAAACATTTACAAATTATCGTAAATACGTAAAATCAAGGTTAATGAATAGGTAAAATGACTCCAACAAATCAGTTTATTGTTTCTAGAAGTTTATAGCCTCCGGGTTTATCAATCTGTCAATCTTTATAACTGATAAATGGAAAGAAGATATTCTTAAACACAGCGATGCGATAAGAAAGGTCAAAGAAAAATATATAACAGTTAGTATCATCTTTTTAAAAATAGTGATGGAAACGATTATAGAAGGTTGTGTACATGTTTCTAACCATAAGTGAAAACATTTATAATTATCGTGGATACGTAAAAACTAAGGTTAGTGAATAGGTAATTGACTCCAACAACCCGGTTTATCATTTCCTAACATTTATAACCTTCAAGCTTATTAATCAGTTGAGCTTTGTAAACTGATAAATGCTAAGAAAATGTTCTTATTATTAAAGAAAAAATATATAAAGTTAATGTCATATTTTTACAACAATAACAAAAATGATTATAAAAAGTTGTGTAAATGTTTCTAACCATCAATAACAAAATAAAAAATAGTAAACTAATGACAACAATTTATATGCATATTCACATTTGTATTTTAATATAAAGTTAAAATATTACAACAACTAGTTTCAGAAATGAAAATAATAAAATTAATTAATAAGATGTCGGTCCTTATATATAATATAGTACTATGTCTATTACTATAAAAATATTATTACTTCAACCTAGCGTGAAGCACTGCTATTTCCAACATCATTTTATTTCACACGCGCCTCACTTATAGCAGTAATATATTCATTGCACCAGAGCCACTTCCACCGTTGAGATTTATCTTGACTGAAAAACAAAGGTTCGGATGCGGTCTGTCAATGACGGAAAAATTGCATCCGTCACAGAACTCTCACCGTTTGGTGAAGGTGAAGGTGCCGGTTTTGGTTTATGTTGCTTTTAAAACGTTGTGACCTTCTCCCAAGGTGATGCTGCCCTGTGTGGTTTTCCTTGGCCATTGTTGGAATAGTGACACAATAACTCTTGTCTTATTTCTTATGTCTTTTGAACTTCCTCTCCAATCAAGACTTCGAAAAGGTGGTTGGTGGCTTTTCCCCTTCTTCTTTCTCATCATTAGCTTGGATTTTCTTTGCATCTAATCTCCATGTAGTTTCATATGTGTGTTTTATATGGCCGACTCTTACTTTTCAAGTTGTTTTTCAAATCCTACTCTTTCTTCTATCTTCTTATCTTTTTGCATGCCTGTGTTTCTAGTTGTTTTTTTACCAATTTCATTAGTGAGCGTTTCATTATCTCTTGTTAGTTTATCAATACGACTAATGGAGAGTTAAATTCATCTTGAGCGCAACTAGAAAGTGTGAGTATCCTAGTCTTTAGAGGACTAACAAATTTGATCGCAGAATTATCAACATTTGTACTTAATCCTGTTCAACCAAAGACTCCGAGGACATAACTAATTTCTCTTCTAATTCTCGTTCTCTCTTTTCATAGGCTTGCTTTTGAGACTCTAACTTAGAAACTGTGTAGTTAGCATATTAACATTTGTTTCTTTGTTAAGGAATTAAAATCTTCTTCTACTTGACTTAAACTTACCGCATCACCTTTGAGTGTCACTTTCTAGCTATCCCTTGCCATCAGACAGAATTCTGGGTCTTGATCCAGTGCCTCGTTGTGCAACACAACAGTATGCACATTAGAGCTTCAGCTTCTGGTTCTGAGTCAGTTACAAAGACATCTTCTCCCCAGGCACCAGCGTAGTTGTGGAAAACTTCTTTACCTTCTTCTAAAAACTTTCCTTCTGTGGAAGAGGACAATTCTTAACCTCATGTCTTGGCTTGTTACATCTTAAACAAATTATAGGTCCTTTTTTTGTACTGATTGTACTTCTGTCCATTTCCTTTCTTCCCACCAAAATCTTTCTAATACCATTTGTTGTCATGGTAATTTCTTATTCCTCATTAAGACCCTCTTCTATCTCAGAGGACACCTTGCGTGCTTCCAAAGCTAGCTCTTTGACAGGTGTTGAAGAATTCTTCCTTCATCTTCCCTTCGTAGACCATCAGTTCAGATCCTAACTCTTCAAGAGATAACTTTGACAAATCCTTGGTGGTTTCAAGTAGCGTTGTGTTATGTAACCACTTCATTCCCAAACAATCAAGACATCTTTCATTCACCGTATAATTGTCAGTGTAACTCCAACTTCTTCATATCACTAAGTAACTCATCGAGCTTCTTCAAAGTCTATGTAATAGACTCACCTTCCAACATCTTGAAGTTGTAAAACTGCTTCATGTACTGCTTTCCTTTGGGTTTTCTGATTGAGTCAGTACCTTCATAGGCTATTTTTAGAAAGCTCCAAACTTCTTTAGTTGTACGAATACCTAACACTTTTTGTTGATCTCCTTCAGAAAGTGATGATACAATTACACGCAGTGCCAGTTTATTCTTGCTCAGCAGCTTCTTGGCATTATCATTCCAATATTTTTTATCCTTTGGTTTTGTCACACCTCCTTCTGTAACTTGTGGAACAAGATCACCTCACTAACTACCGTCTATAGATCGTAGTCGATGACATCATTTGGTCTCCCTTTGTTCAAACTAGCAAGCATAGTTGAACTTTGTAAGTTTCGTGTGCCTATTAAAAGAACTCATCTTGATCACCCCGGAAGATTTCTCTTTGAATGTGAACGAGGGCAACCAAGCTCTGATACTAAATGAAAGTTCTTAGAACATTGTTGTTTATGAGTAGTTACTCACAACAAACTGTAACATTCTCGCGACGAACTGGACTTGCACAAGAATAAATAAAATAATGATGCGAGAGTTTTCATGTGAAATATCACTCTTACTAACACATACTTCACTCAATACATTCACTTACTCAAAGAGAACAGGCCTCATTGAGTATACACGTAATTCACTAGATTTCCTCTCAAACTCTAGATGAATTACAACTCTCTGAAAACTCTTAATATTTCCTCTCTAATGAATCTTTCTCTCCATAAAACGTTAAACCCTAGCTTCTCTTAACAAATCCTATATATAGTAATCGATTTACATAAAATAATATCTTTGAAGATATAATATCTTTAAAGATAAATCATAGCAACTAACGTAGATATAGATAGAAAATACTCTCTAAAGTATCTACTAATATATAATTTGTTCATATTATGTCAGAGATAGAATTGGCACGTTGAGAATTTTGCTTGACAGTTGCATCCGTTAATCAGTTCAAGACTTATACTCTTGTGTCTGTAACTTGATCTCAGTGTGTTACTAAGAAATTATGAGCTTATTTTATTACCTAATAATGTGCTTAACAAAGTTAAGCATCTGTATTGTATTTATACAATTATACAACAACGGTAACTATTACACATATATGGGCCGGACATGTATATGGGCTAACCATTAATTTTATATCAATAAGGAAGACATATGGGTTATTATACTAACACCCCCCCCCCCCCCTCAAGAGCTACTTGGGTCACCTTGTAGATCTTGTATTAAAGATAGACCTATGTCTTTAAGGAAAGAAGCATATGATTTTCCAGCTAGGGGCTTGGTGAGAAAATCTGCCAGCTGCTGCTTGTTGGAGATGTGTTGTACAGAAATGAGTCCTTCCTGAATTTTCTACCTTACGAAATGAATATCAATCTCTATATGTTTTGTCCGTTGGTGTTGGACGGGGTTCTTGGCAATAAAGACTGCAGACTTGTTATCACAGTTGAGTGGAATTGGTTGAATCTCCTTTACTCCAAGTTCATGTATTAAGCGGGTAAGCCATGAGAGTTCGCAGGTCACTGCTCGCATGGCTCGGTATTCTGCCTTAGCAGATGAAAGGGAGACACTGCTCTGCTTCTTTGATTTCCAAGAAATTGGTGATCTGCCCAGCATGATGTAGTAGCCTGAAACAGAGCGTCTTGTGTCCTTGCAACCAGTCCAATCACTGTCACAAAATGCAAGAAGAGATAAGTCAGAATCAGTATTTAAATGAATACCATAATGTGTTGTACCATGTAAATACTGCAGTGTATGATAAGCTGCTTGTAAGTGTTTTGTTGTAGGAGCTTGTAAGAATTGACTGAGTAATTGAGTTGTGAAACATATGTCTGGACGAGTATGTGTCAAGTAGTTGAGTTTACCAATTAAACTTCTATATAGAGTAGGGTTTGGAAGGATCTCACCATCTGCAGAACTGAGTTTGATTGTAGAAGGAAGAGGAGCTGTAATGCTGTCTTTACCATGTATGTTGTGGTCTGTCAGAATGTCATTACAGAACTTGCGCTGAGTAATAACCAGACCTGTTGAATGATACAAAAATTCCATGCCCAAGAAAAAATGAAGTTGACCAAGATCTTTTATTCTGAATTCTTGGTTCAGTTGATGTTTCACATTTGTAATTTCTGTTGGGTTGTTTCTAGTGATGAGAATATCATCAACATACACAGCAATGATAGTAAGATGATGTAAGTTGTTTTTCAAGAATAAGGAGCAATCATTCTCTGATTTTGTGTATTCTAATGTTTCCAAAAAAATGCTTAATCTAGCAAACCACTGTCGGGATGCTTGTTTTAATCCATAAAGAGATTTCTTCAAGCGACAAGCATTTAAGTTCTTGTCCACTTTTAAACCTTTTGGTATTTGCATGTATATTTCCTCTTGAAGATTCCCATGGATGAAAGCGTTATTGACATCTAGTTGAACTAATTTCCATTTTCTCTTAACAACAATGGCTAGAATTGTCCTAATTGTGGTCATGCAAACCACAGGGGAGAAAGTTTCTGTGTAATTTAAGCCATACTTATGACTAAATCCTTTGGCAACTATTCTAGCTTTATATCTTTCAAGAGTCCCATCAGATTTCAATTTGGTTTTGAAAACCCACTTGCAGCCTATTGCTTTTTTATGTTTTGGAAGTTTTGTGAGTTCCCAAGTTCCATTGTCTATGAGGGCTGTAAGTTCTGTATTAATGGCTTCAATCCAATGAGAATGTTTAGAAGCCTCTTCATAGGTTTGTGGGTCTTGAATTTCAAGAATTTGGTCAAGAGTGTGTCTGTTGGTGATGGAAGTTGTTGTTAGGGAGAAAGATGGAGTTATGTTTGTAAGAGATATAGGAGAAGAAGAAGAGGTGTGATGCTTTGAGTTCAGTCTGGTTCTAAATATTTCTGTGAAAGGATCTTGGTGAATGTGGGTAGAACCAGTGGTATAGTCTTGAAGATAAGAAGGAGGATGTCTTGTTCTTGTGGATCTTCGCACTGTATCAACAGTGGATGAACCAGTGTGAGTTTGGGTCTGGTCTGATGTAGGTTGTTCTGTTTCAAGAGAAGCAGAAGGCTGTGTTTCTGGTGGAGTACAATCTGAATGCAGAGATTCAGTTGTATTGTGGTCAAAAGCAATGTAGGGTTGTGGTGGGTGGAAAGAGGGGGCAGGAAGATCATCATCAGAAACATAAATGTTTTCGGGAACAAATGTAGATTGATTGTAATCAGAGTTATCTGTACAGAGAGGAATATCGGGATGAGGGTGTTTAAAAGGGAAGATAGATTCATGAAAGACAACATCACGAGATGTTATGATTAAGAAATCTTTTATTCTGAGGAGCTTGTATCCCTTTTGGTGTTCAGCTAATCCTAGATGGATGCAAGGAAAAGATTTTGAAGCAAATTTTCACTGTTTGGTACCTAGGATAAGGGCATAAACTAAACAGCCAAAAGGTTTTAGATTGTTGTAGTCTACTGATGTGTTGTGTAAAACTTCATAAGGAGTTTTATCTTGGAGAGAGGAGGATGGCAGTTTATTGATTAGATCGGTAGCTGTTAAGAGACATTCACCCCAGAATTGTAATGGAATTTTAGATTGATGATATAGAGCATGGGCTGTTTCCATTAAGTAATGGTGCTTTCGTTCAACTATTCCATTTTGTTGGGGCGAATGGGGACAAGATTTTTGATGAATGATCCCTAAAGAGTTAAAATAGAGTTTTCCTTGATTTGAACTTCCTAACTCGAAGGCATTATTAGAACGAATACACTTGATTCTTTTTTCAAATTGTCTTTCGACATATGTGATAAAAAGTTTTAAAAATGAGAATGCTTCAGATTTAGAATGGAGAAGTTTAATCCAAAGAGCTCTACTTTTGTCATCAACAATGCTGGGAAAATACTTTTTATTGTCGTGACTATTATGTCTAAAGGGACCACAAATATCGATGTGAATAAGATCAAAAATCTCAGAACTGGTTTTAACAGAGCGGGAAAAGGTAATATGTGGTTCTTAGCTCTGTTACAGCTATCACAAAAGAAATTTTTGTCTAAATCAGCCCGTTTAATGAGTTTAAGCTGAACTAGTTTTTCTAGAGGTGTATGACCTAATCTTAAATGCCAAAGATACATGTCAGAGTTTACATAAAGGGAAACTTTTCTTGTATTGACTTCTGTAGGTTAACGTTGTACAATAGGAACATCAAGATTTGTAAATGACTGATAGGAACTACAATGTTGACTGCGCTTTGACATAAAAACATCTAGAGAACTACTATCCAAAACATATAGACCTTTCTTTTCAAAAGCAAAATTAACTGTGATCTTGGCATCATGGTCCTGCAAGTAGGAGTGGCAATTCGGGTTAATGGGTCGGGTTGAAGCTCACCCATACCCGACCCGATTAAAATTGTATTGACCCATACCCGACCCAATAATATTCGGGTTACAAATTATCAACCCATACCCAACCCATATAAAATGATTAAACCCATACCTGACCCGTTTAACCCAACATAATTAGGCTATGCAAAATTTAAAAGACCTGGAATTAAATTTTTTATATGATTGCTCAAACGGAGTTACAAATGAATGAAATCATACATTCAATATGGTAGATATTCCAGAGTTTTCATTATCCTCCGTCTTTTTTCTTTTTCCACATACATGTCGTGCTCAGTGGCACTTAACAGAAGAAGGTGATGTGTACGCGCCTTGGCCAAATATAACTGTATTTTCTCCTTCAGAATATAGAATCAAAACATAGACAAAAATCTTCAGAGTACAGAAAAGATAGGACCACAGTGGGAGCTGTGGAGGAGAGAGCAGCACACTGTCTTTTGACAATCCACATAACGAATACTCTTGTTTTTTCTTTATAAAGAAATACAACAAAGTAGTATTATCAAATAAATAACCTCTCATCAAAAAGATACTACATAATCTGTATTATACTAATAGTAGGTTAGCACTTACTTAGTAATATATTTATATTTTATCTAACTATTTATTTATTATTATTTTTAATAAAATAAAATAAACGGGTCAGGTTGACTACGGGTTAGGACTTTAAACCCATACCCAACCCATAAATTTAATAGGTAACCCATACCCGACCCAATAATTAAATGGGTCAATAATCGTGACCCAAACCCGCTATTTTTGGGTTGGGTATGGGTCGGGTTATCGGGTTGGGTAAAAATTGCCACCCCTACCTGCAAGGCACATGTGGTGGGATATATTAACATACCTGCATCTATTTGTTGTAGGAACTTACGAACAGAAAGTAAATGAAATTGAAATGTGGGGATGTATAAAACAGATTGTAATAAGCAAGTTGATGATAGTTGTACAGTCCCATATCCCTTAATACATCCATTATGTCCATCAGGCATTTTCACTGAGTTATGACAAGTAGTAAAATCCGTATCAACAAACAGATGTATATTGCCACATATATGATCTGTAGCACCAGAATCGACTACCCAGGAATTTGCAAAATCATGTATTATATTTGCAGTTAAGGAAGATACATCAATACTTGCGAACTGATTCTAAAAACCAGTTCCTTGTGGTTGGGAGACTTGCTGATTTTGTTCCAGGTACGCTCCTAAAGACGCCAGCTGCCGTTGATTAAGCCCTGGCACCGGTGTTTTGTGGTCATTGAGGTAGTGAGTGAGAGCATTGAGTTGTTCTTTGCTGAAGCCTGGAACAAGAGTGTCAGAATCTTCATGATTGGTGGGATCTTCGGTAACTGTAGAAGATATGGGCTTCTTGTTCTTATTGCGCCAGTATGAGGGGAAATTGCCGGTGACCCAGTAACAATCTTCAACTGAATGTCCAAGTTTCTTGCAATGTGTGCACTTGGTTTTCTTGGAGTCGACGCGGGAGGAAGATTCTCGAGAAACTGGGTTTGGGCGATTCCCAGAATTAGGGTTAGAACTTGTGAAAGCTAGACCCTCTTCAATTTCTGGTTTGCGAGCTTTGCGGGAGAGCCAGTGGTTTTCTTCCTGGTGGAGCGTAGAATATACGTTGTCGATAGTGGGGAGGGGATTCAGCATCAGAATGTTGCTACGCAAGGACTTGTATGAATCGTGCAAGCCCATCAAAAAATCGAAGACGCGTTCGTTCTCGCGGTGTTTCTAGAGTTCGACGGCAGATCCGCAAGTACAAGGAGAAATGTTGATTAATTCATTTTGTTCATTCCAGATCTTGATCCATCGGGTGTAGTATTCGTTGATGTTGTCATTGCCTTGGGCGATTTGATGAGACTCCTGGCGAAGAGCATACAAGCGAGTGCCAGCAGGATCATCTCAGCGCTTGCAGAGATTTGCCCAAGCTTCAGCGGCGGTGTTGTAGTATATAATACTTTCTTTGATGGAATCGCTTAGGGCACTGAACAGCCAAGCCAACACCATGCTATTTGCCTTGTCCCAGTCTAGTTGCTTATCTGAGTCATAATCACTGCGTTTAACGGTTCCGTTGAGAATACCAACCTTTGATTTTGTGGAGAGACCAACAAGAAAGGAACGCTTCCAGGTAGCGAATCGTTTTCCATCAAATTTGTGCGCGAGGAGAGAGCTTGGACTGTCTGTAACACCCCAACCGCTAATCCTATGCTTACCGTCCAATCATCCCATAATCCAGAGTTACTCGCAGCGGAAATACTACTTACTACGGCGGGTGATACAACGCCGCTAACCGCCCATACGGCTAGCTAGGCTTACCTTACTTACAGTCACGGTCTGATGACCATAGTATACCGAGCTACTAAATTACTTACCAAAATACCACATACCGTATACTTACATCAATGGATCACCGAGTATTTAAAGTGTATACTTACATCCCTTTCCAATCTTTCCAAAAGAATGAGTACCTACTGTTGAGCAAAATAATGTTGAAACTATCTTGCTAACTATGGGCAGTGAACCCAATCATTGTAGTACAACAAGGTCGTATCCATAAGGACTTCGTAACTATCTAGCTAATTATAAGCTTAGTAAATGTGCAAGAGGATATATACAAAAGTGCATAAATGTAAATTATGGGTTTTGGGTTTTTGGGTTGTAATTGGAGAAATAAAGAAAAGCAATAAACACTAAACTAACTATCTAGGATAGGTGTAGCCCGGGATGGATATTTGCACCCGTCCTCCCCTTACTACCGATTGTCGAACCTCGAACTCATAGCTAAACCACGGGAACGCTTAATTAATTAGCAACCTAATCTAGGCCTACTAATCCTAACCAATTTAATCGAGACTTCTCATTCAGCTAAGCCCCGGGTCAATCTATAGCACTAAGCTCAAGTTCCACTAAGGTTGCAATGTAGTCTAATCTCAAAATTATCGAAATCAGAGTACACCGTTTTAGTCTCTAACAGTTTAGGATTCTATCTCTGAATACCATTTTGATAGAATCCCACAATAATGCTAAACTAATCGGTAGGCCAAACCAACCAATTTAACACATAGAAGACAAATTGAGCAAAACCCTTAACAAATCCCCAAATCATGAGCAACAAGTTTAGAAGTCATAAACACTCAATATTCATCTTCATTAAGCTCAAAGACTAAAATAGAGCATAAAAATAAGTTCAAGATTCAACAATGGAGGTTTTAGGGATTTTGGGGCAAAATCCCCATCCCAAGCTACAAGGAAACTACACAACCATTAAAGCACAAAAGAGAGAGAAGGGAGAAGAAATAGCCATGGGAGATTGAGGAAGAGCTTCAATGGAGGTGAGCCTTCTCCTCCTTCTTTCTTCTTCTTCTTCTTCCCTTTCTTTCTTCTTCCTCTTTTCTCTTGTTTTTCCGTCGTTTCTCTGTTCTGTGTCGAATCCCCCTCTTTCCTCTTCTTTTCCCATTTTAAAATCTGATTTCTGGGCAACTTTTACGACCGACCGAACTTGCAAGTTCGGTCCTAGGGTCGGTCGATTCCAGTAGCTTGCAAAAACGCGAATCTGGGCAAAATTTCGACCCGACCGACCTTGCAAGGTCGGTCCTAAGGTCGGTCGGAGTCAGGCTAACTTCAAAACACTGTATCTTCTTCGTTTTAACTCCGATTTTGGATCCGTTTGCGCCCACGCGTTCCTCTCTTCGTCTACTTTACTTCTAGCTATGTTACTCCTCCTGTTTAAACAATAAATGTGTAAAACACCAATGAAACACAAAACTAGAGGAAAACAAGCTAGAGTGGAGAAATGAGCATGAAAAGTGTTGATTAAACATATGAAATACACCCCTAAAACATGCTCATTTGGACACTCATCACACCCCCACACTTACCTTTTTGCTTGTCCTCAAGCAAAACCAAGCCCCCAAGCAAGTAAGGAATGCTCAATACTAACAAATACTAACATGAATTGTAGGATAAGAGAAGAAGCAAAAGTGATTAAAACCTTTGAGGAGTGTGAACCATCTCTTAGTGGTGGCATGGGTGAACTTAGGGGAAAAACAAAAACTAGAGTTTCGGGGTATGATCCGGAGTGCTTCAAAGTTCTAAAGATTAGGTAACTTGGAGAGCTTTTACCATGGCCAACTTCTCTCAAGAATGGGCATTGAGAAGAAAACAAAAGGAAAAATAGATTTATGCATTTGTTTCACTTTTGCATAAGAGATGAGAGGATAACATTTTGGCATCAAGCCTTTGCATTTAAGAACACTCAACTCTCATTGTTGGTTACCAATGGCGTCTCACAAGTCCCTTAAAGGATTTTCACGAAGAAGCACCCCTTAGCAATCCCTAAGAAAGAAGACAGAAGGAACCCCAAAGCAATAAAAATCCAACCATATAAGATCACTTGGCCACACCGCATGTAAAATGCTCCTCAAAAGCAATCAAAAAGAAAAATTTAAGCATTTATCCCATAACTCATAATAGTATTTGTTCTTAATGAGAACAACTCACAACACAAGGGTCCAAGTTTTTTTTTTTGGACAATCACAAGATAAGCAGAGAGATCTAACATTTAAGCACGCAATTCGCCGAAAAGGTCACTCCCCCACACTTAACTTGAACAATGTCCTCATTGTTCACCAAACAAACCGGGGAAGGGTTCAGAAGACCTCTTCAGGAAGCAGGCAAAAGAGGAAACGCAAGGGACATAAACACCATTATACCACAACAGCTATCCCCAGATTTGCAGATTCAAAATTAGAGAAGAGAGAACAAAAACTAAAAGAAACTAGTACTCCCCTGAGATTGCTATTGCTATCAGTTTGTAGAACTCCCCCACACTTGAGCTTCAGCCTCAAGTAGCGTAGCTTAGTTGCGGTGTGGACTGGAAGGTGCACTTGCATAAAAACACTAGAAGCAACCAAACTACAACTGGAGTTAAGGGTTACAAAAACAAAACCAAAGGAGAACGAAAACCAAAAACAGGAAATAAAAATAGTGGAGTCGTTGTGGGAAAATATTAAAGGAAGGATGAAACGAGTACTCCCCGATAAGCTGCGGAAGGAAGATAGGGTGCCCGCACAATTGCAAGTGGGAGGGGTCGTTGAGGTGCTGCCTTCAATCGTTGGAGATGACGGTCCTCTTGGAAAATTTCGCCAGAGGTTCCTTTGTAATTGTTCCTAATTCCATCCCTTTTTCGGAGGGGCTTACCTGTTTCCAAAATATTCACAACACAAACGCCACCAATTGGGCGTAAAAGGGCAAGTCCAAAGAATGCCAAAATAGCCCATTATTGAAAACAATGCAAAATCTAAACTAACATAATTTAAAAGATAGGACACGAAATGAAATCCGGGCTGCCTCCCGGAAAGCGGCCCTTCTTTAAGGTCTTTGGCTAGACCATACCACCGTGAAGTCATCCGGGATCGAATATGAACATTGAAGTCGGCTTCAACGGGTGGGTTGGGCGGGCATCATCTAGCAATGAAGAACGACCCGGATCAAAAGGAAATGTGGCCTCAACACTTAGGATTGAAAGTGTAAACTCCACCGATCTTCAGGTGGAAGTGTTGAGGTGGGTGATCCTTGGTACGAGGATCAAATTTGGTGGAGCCTCCTCTTCAAATTAAGGATGAAATATCCTTACTTCAGAGCGGTGCGGAGGGAGAACTCCGGGCGGACTTTGTCTTATCTTGGTCCCGGATCAAATGGGAAGGTGGCCTCCACACTTAGCGGGTGTACGTTGAGCTTCCACCCAACTTCATTAGTGCACGGGTGGGGGCCTTGATCCTTCAAATGAAGATCAAAGTTAGTGGGCTCCTCCTCCTCCTCAAATTCGAGGATGTAGACATCCTCGACCTCGGGGTGAGGCTCATAGGAAGAGCCGAGGTGGACATCAACTTCAGAGGGGGATGGCTCCTTGAAGTCGGTGGTGGTACTCTCCTCTGAGGAGTCAGAGAGAGATAGTGTCTCCTCCTTCTCAAAGTTGAGGATGTGAGCATCCTCGTTATCTTGATAGAGCACGGAGAAGGTGCGGAAATATTGGTAGCTGACTTCAGAGGGAGAAAGCTCCTTGAAGTCAGAGTGGAGACTCTCTTCTGATGAAGTGTCTTCATAGTCAAGCTGGGGGTGGAGTGGTGCTGGGCTTTCAGATTCGCACAGGGGAGGAGTTGGAGAGTAGCTCAGTCCTCAGCAGGTTGTTCCTCCTCGTGAACCGCTTCAATCAGTTGTTGAACTGGTTGCCCATGTGTCTAGCTGAGCTGACGTTCTTTGCTGGATCATTTCGGAGGTCCCAAACTTTGAGGTAAAATCTGCCACCATTTCCCTCAAAATGGTGTTGTTTCTCTCTATTGCAACCATAGGACAATGGGAACTCTCATGATCTCCTCCACACTCTCGGCACACAAAGATGGGGTTAGGCTTGGGAGATGACTTGAAATCCTCCAAGAGAGCTCTCAATTCAGCCATTGAGACTGAACATTGGGGGCTTTCATGGTACTCTTCGCACCTTTGACATACACTCCAATGATTGGTGTTTTGCTCGGTGTAGTCGCCATGTCAACCTCCTGCTGGGGGAGTGATAGATGATTTGAAGTTTTCCATGAGAGCTCTCAATTCTGACATTGTTGTTGGACAATGGGGGCTCTCATGATATTCTCCGCACCTCTGACATACATCCCATTGATTGTAGTTCTCTGCGCCATAGGAGTAACCGTACCAACCTCCTGCTTGATCGTAGTGACCATCCATCAGAATTAAGTACCTAAAAAAAAGAACAAAAATTTATACACAAAATGGGCAAATAAATGAAATGAAAATCTGCACAAAAACTAAACAGATAATAAACCAGATAGTTGGACCGAAGTCCCCGGCAACGGCGCCAAAAACTTGTTGAGCAAAATAATGTTGAAACTATCTTGCTAACTATGGGCAGTGAACCCAATCATTGTAGTACAACAAGGTCGTATCCACAGGGACTTCGTAACTATCTAGCTAATTATAAGCTTAGTAAATGTGCAAGAGGATATATACAAAAGTGCATAAATGTAAATTATGGGTTTTGGGTTTTTGGGTTGTAATTGGAGAAATAAAGAAAAGCAATAAACACTAAACTAACTATCTAGGATAGGTGTAGCCCGGGATGGATATTTGCACCCGTCCTCCCCTTACTACCGATTGTCGAACCTCGAACTCATAGCTAAACCACGGGAACGCTTAATTAATTAGCAACCTAATCTAGGCCTACTAATCCTAACCAATTTAATCGAGACTTCTCATTCAGCTAAGCCCCGGGTCAATCGATAGCACTAAGCTCAAGTTCCACTAAGGTTGCAATGTAGTCTAATCTCAAAATTATCGAAATCAGAGTACACCGTTTTAGTCTCTAACAGTTTAGGATTCTATCTCTGAATACCATTTTGATAGAATCCCACAATAATGCTAAACTAATCGGTAGGCCAAACCAACCAATTTAACACATAGAAGACAAATTGAGCAAAACCCTTAACAAATCCCCAAATCATGAGCAACAAGTTTAGAAGTCATAAACACTCAATATCATCTTCATTAAGCTCAAAGACTAAAATAGCATAAAAATAAGTTCAAGATTCAACAATGGAGGTTTTAGGGATTTTGGGGCAAAATCCCCATCCCAAGCTACAAGGAAACTACACAACCATTAAAGCACAAAAGAGAGAGAAGGGAGAAGAAATAGCCATGGGAGATTGAGGAAGAGCTTCAATGGAGGTGAGCCTTCTCCTCCTTCTCTTCTTCTTCTTCCTTCCCTTTCTTCTTCTTCTTCCCTCTTTCTCTTGTTTTCCGTCGTTTCTCTGTTCTGTGTCGAATCCCCCTCTTCCTCTTCTTTTCCCTTTTAAAATCTGATTTCTGGGCAAATTTTACGACCGACCGAACTTGCAAGTTCGGTCCTAGGGTCGGTCGATTCCAGTAGCTTGCAAAAACGCGAATCTGGGCAAAATTTCGACCCGACCGACCTTGCAAGGTCGGTCCTAAGGTCGGTCGGAGTCAGGCTAACTTCAAAACACTGTATTCTTCGTTTTAACTCCGATTTTGGATCCGTTTGCGCCCACGCGTTCCTCTCTTCGTCTACTTTTTCTAGCTATGTTACTCCTCCTGTTTAAACAATAAATGTGTAAAACACCAATGAAACACAAAACTAGAGGAAAACAAGCTAGAGTGGAGAAATGAGCATGAAAAGTGTTGATTAAACATATGAAATACACCCCTAAAACATGCTCATTTGGACACTCATCACACCCCCACACTTACCTTTTTGCTTGTCCTCAAGCAAAACCAAGCCCCCAAGCAAGTAAGGAATGCTCAATACTAACAAATACTAACATGAATTGTAGGATAAGAGAAGAAGCAAAAGTGATTAAAACCTTTGAGGAGTGTGAACCATCTCTTAGTGGTGGCATGGGTGAACTTAGGGGAAAAAAAAAACTAGAGTTTCGGGGTATGATCCGGAGTGCTTCAAAGTTCTAAAGATTAGGTAACTTGGAGAGCTTTTACCATGGCCAACTTCTCTCAAGAATGGGCATTGAGAAGAAAACAAAAGGAAAAATAGATTTATGCATTTGTTTCACTTTTGCATAAGAGATGAGAGGATAACATTTTGGCATCAAGCCTTTGCATTTAAGAACACTCAACTCTCATTGTTGGTTACCAATGGCGTCTCACAAGTCCCTTAAAGGATTTTCACGAAGAAGCACCCCTTAGCAATCCCTAAGAAAGAAGACAGAAGGAACCCCAAAGCAATAAAAATTCAACCATATAAGATCACTTGGCCACACCGCATGTAAAATGCTCCTCAAAAGCAATCAAAAAGAAAAATTTAAGCATTTATCCCATAACTCATAATAGTATTTGTTCTTAATGAGAACAACTCACAACACAAGGGTCCAAGTTTTTTTTTTTTGGACAATCACCTGTTTTGACAAGTTTTCAATGTCTTTTAAGGTTTCAAAACATTTGTATTCCCTTATACACTACTCCACCACTACACTACCATTTTATACTTCCAAAATCTGTTACACAAACACATACAAAACTATACAAGGACAAGTATATTTTACCTTGTTATTTCACAAGCTTCTCCTTTCTTCCTCCTTCCTCTTTCCACCGGTTTTAGCAACTTCAACAATCTTACACTACAGCCCATATACATACACATTTCAATACACCATTTTTAATACTAAAACTAACTCTTAACCATCCTTTGAAGCTTAAGGTATATTTTAGGGTTTAGAGATCTCATTACCTTGCAAGGATGTAGGTGATGCTTAGGATAGCTCAAGAACAATGTTTCCTCTCCTCCAACAAAGCCCAAAATCGGCTAGAGTACCAAACAACCAACAAGGTTTTAGCTTAATTCGTTTTGCCCTTAAAGGCTAGAAAAAGATGGAGTTTCAAGAAGATTTTTACCTTAAAAGAACAAGGAGAAGAAGGTGGTGCTAATGGTAGTCTTGAAGCTCCAAATGGAGCATACCCATAAAAATGAAAATTCTCCTTTTTGATTTTTGAGAAGAGGGAAATGTTCTCCTTGGAGAGAGGAACACAATGGTATACTTTTTATAATTTTTGGAGAAGGTTAGATGTAGTAACAAGAGGAGAGAAGGTGGTATTTGTGGGGGTTTGCTAATCCTCCATTGTTGTCGCTGGAGAAGGAAGAAAGAAATAGAGAGTGAGGGTGGGGTGCTGTTACGTGAGGAAGGAATGAGAGTGGGAGAGAGAGAGTGTGAGATAGGTAAAGTATGTTACTTTTTTATTTGTAAATGCTTTTGTCTTTTGTGAGTAAAAAGAGAATAGAGAGTGTGTGTGAGGGAGGGGTAGAAATCGGACAGCACACACAGCCATATGGGTTGTAAAAATTCTTTTTACATTATTGGACACATAAGTTTTGGTTATTTATGTTTCTACCCCACAACTTCCCGTTTTTGACAGTTTTTACTAATTTCTCGTTTTTGATTTTAATGGTTCTAAAGCTTCACTAATATTTATTAATGACTATTTAGTTGACCAAAATTGTTACGAGTCTATTTGACCCGCTTAAAGTCACGTTTTCCCGGTTACCTCGAAAAACGCGCTTTAATGTTCGTCAGTGTTTTTAATCCATTTTAAGGATCCGTTTTCTTCGGATTTGTTCCCTAGTGATTATTTATTCTTAATTAAGCTTCTAAATTATTCATTAGCCTAATTAATCGCTATTTTTAATTACGGGGTATTTCACTGTCAGAAGGGTGGATGTAAAGAATTTTATCTTTCTCTTGTTTTTCTGGTTTTGCGGTATCATCGGAAAAGGATCCGGGTGTGTGTTGTTTTGTGTCGGAGTTAGGAGGTGTGTTGGGTTGTCGTCGGCCATGGAAAGACGAAGGAGAGTCAAGAAGAAAGAAGGGTTTCTTTCTTGATTTACCGATATTAGGCATGATATGTTTATGACGCTCTAATCTCTATGGACATCTGATACCATGAGAAATTATGAGCTTATTTATTACCTAATAACGTGCTTAACAAAGTTAAGCATCTGTATTGTATTTTACAATTATACAGCAACGGTAACTATTACACATATATGGGCCGAACATGTATATGGGCTAACCATTAACTGTATATCGATAAGGAAGACATATGGCTATTATACTAACAGTTACTGAGTTTGATAAATCAAAAACTAACTGTTACAATACCACTGTGCAGAAGAAAGTATATCTTCAGAGGGGTGTTGGGATTTAATTATTGTGTTATATATCAGTTTCTAATTATACCGTTTTTTTTTGTTAGAGCGTAATACAACACTTGTACTGCTATGTATATTCACAATCATGTACTGGACGAAGTCTTACTATAATAGTACAGCAATACAAGTATTATATTGTCCCAGACTTCTTAGAATTCAAGATAATATATTAATTTTATATATTAAGAAAGCAAGTGCAACTAATAAAGTAGTAAACAATAGAATATAGTCCAAGTAGACCTTATTATAATTTCTCAGTCTCACTTTGTAATATCCGTACTACATAGTTCTTTTATTAGAAAAATGAGTAAAACTACAACTCATAGTCATATTTAAAATAAAAATAGAATAATTTGAGAACTCGAAGACATATATTTTGGACAGACTTTGACCTGACTTATTTAGTATAAAGAATTATATATGAATTTAATCGTCTAAAAAAAGAAAAAAGAAATGAAAAAAAAAGTCCACACATAATATGTCACTTAGATGAGATTAAGGTAAATAATTTATTTCAATTGTAGAAAGACGAAAACCAAAGGGCATTGAAATTGTTCTCGGCATTGGTGAGCGACATTATCAGCGAATCATCTCCGCCAGCACAACCAATAGAGAAGGCACCGCTGACTAACCACTCAATTGGCCATATATCGACGAGCCCATAATTCACGGTAGCGGTAATGTCCCCATAACTCTGAAACCCAAAAATTGTCGGAAAGAGCTGCGGTTCTGGTAATGCTGATGGTGGTGGTGCTGTAATCACCGTGGCAGCAATTTCATTCTCAAAATATTGCATTATCGGTGGAGCAGGAGGAGGCAGCTGGGTTTCTTGAATCCTTTTCATCTTTATGGTTTTCAAACGATTCCGGATTTGATTTTGGTTTTGTTCAATTTGGAATTTAAGGTCAGTCAGATATGGTATGCTCTTTATGTTATCGACACACATCCATCCTCCTAGACACATATTCGATACCTTCAAAGTCGATCATCATATACAAAAATTCAATATATATGTATTTACTGTGTTATAATATGATGTGTTGTAACTTTTTTTTCGACAAATTAAGAACTAATGTGTATATATATATATATGGTGAGTAATTGTAAACTACCATGGTTATCTCCTTGTCTTTGTAATCCTTACGTTTACGCTTCAACTGATCTAGAGCTTTGTCAAACCTCTTCTTAAGCATCCCATCTTGGTCATACATCTTCTTGGTCTTCTTCGTCTCCGGCAAGTTTCGGTACCTGGACACCACCTGGTGGGCCTCTAGATGGTTGGGCCAGACCACGGGCAGGGATTCATATGGGCTGTAGATGATGACAAAAAAACACGTCGCAGAGGGTTTTAAGCTCGTAACATTTCTTGAGGAACCCCTTCTTTCTCTTTTTGAAAGTGGCTTTCCTCGTCACTGGATTGGGGATCAAACCCATCTTCACCTTGGTTCTCATGTTGATTTGTGCACATTTCCCATTAAGATCACACTATATATATATATATATATATATATATATAGTGAGAAAGGGATCGAGGTTATATACTGAAAATTAATGTCATACCATAAAACTAAAATTAATTGTTTTGTTGCATAGAGATGAAAGGTTTGATCTGTATATAATACCTCCCAGATTTTAATATAATGGAAGATCAACCAATATTGTGTGAGAGAATGTGATAATACAAACATTGTTATATATGTAACTTATCCCTTAATTTGTTTATGGATAGTCTTTTCGTTCTTTTGGGGTAAAAAAAACTTTTGGAATGTTAGCAAGTCTAAACACTATCGAATCTGTATACTACACTAAATGGCATTAATTTCAACACTGGTTGACCATGCAAATGAAATGCCATTTTGTATAAATAAGTTATGCATCTTAATCTATTATTAGCATGAGCTGGCACATTTATATTCTCTATTATCTCCAACAACAATAAACACTTGAAGTGTACACATTTCCACATACTACTGCCACCTCGCTTGTATAGCTTAATTAAGAATATGTGAAGGTTTTTACTTTTGCGAATTCGAACGTGGCGCTTAGGGCATCCACAATGGTGTAGAGTTTCTTAACTCATTTTTAAGTGTCATGTCAACAAAATATATATTTAATTGTATAAGAAACTTTCATCTCTACAATGGTAGAGTTTCTTAACGTTATACCTCATCCCCTCCGTAATTTTACTTTAGCATTCAACTAGGAGTTTTTATTTTTTTATTAATATTGTAGTGTTATAGCCAATAGCAATACTTTGAGGAGTGTTGCTTAATTAAGCAACGAGGAGAGAGAATAAGAGTGGATTCCACACCACTACAAAAACATTTTCATTTTTTTAGGGTGGAATCCACACCATTGTGGATGCCCTTAGTCCCCAGGTTGTAATAGGGAGAATAGGTCTTTTGGTCTTTTGTCACTTATTTTGTTCTTTTATGCTTTATACTTTTATAAAACTTTAAAATGTTGTAGTTTATTAAATAAAAGTCCAAATAATATAAATTTTATATCATTGTTCATCATAATTCGAGCTCTTCAAAATAAGACTAAACATGAATATGTTTTGATAAATTTTTTTTTGTATGTACATATTTTTTTAAAATTCATTGTGAATCTTTAGTTTATGAAAAGTGAATGAAAGGTTGTTAAAAAGTGAATCGAAGGTTGTTAAAAAGTGAATAAGAGAGTTTGCGTAAAAGTGAATAAGAGGTTTTAAAAAAAGTGAATCTCATAAACAAAGACTGTTTATCTAAAGTGATTCTAATTGTTTGACTAGTGTAAATTAGAGGTTTTAGAAAAGTGAATCAAAGGTTGTTAAAAAGTGAATCACAAGTTGTTACAAAGTGAATTAGAGTAATAAGAAAAGTGAATCTCATAAGCGTAGATTGGTTAACTAAAGTGATTAAGAGGTTTAAGAAATGTGAATCAGAGGATTTTATAAAGTGAATCATGCTTTTAAGAAAAGTGAATCAGAGGTTTAAGAAAAGTGATTCTCATAAATAGAGATTGTTTAACTAAAGTGAATAAGAGGTTTAAGAAAAGTGAATCAAAGGTTTTTTAAAGGAGAATCAAAGGTTTAAGAAAAGTGAATATTTTGTTTAATACTTGTAAAAGTTAATCCTACCACAAACTTATGCGAGAACAGTATGAACCATTCATTTATTAAAAGTGTAACACCCCAACTCAATCCAAATGTGGTCTCGCAACTTAACAGCTTATACATATACATGTCACAGCGGAATTCTTTACACTCCAGGACCTTGCCACGGTCTGACTACAGAATATACCGAACATTAGTACATAACAACCTTTACCAAATACATTTCCTTCTTACAATCCCCTCACATCCTATACATCTTACTAACTCAATTGCCATATGAGTGTACATGCACAACTCGTAGGCCACACTTAACCTGCAGCACTTGTACCCCTTCTTACTCTCGCGACGGCCGCCTCCTGATGTTCACCTGTGTAGTAAAAATAGCCCCCAAAGGGGGTCAGCACGAATGCTGGTACGATCCTCTCATGGCCCCCAAGCTAACGTGGCTACGACGACTAATTGTCGATAGCATGGAGGTTGATTAGATGCACAACATAATAGAAAGTGCAGTAAACAACAACTCAGATATGAACAATCAAAGTTCACACACAATGAACGACTTAAATGCGTTCCCTTAATTAGAGAGTTAATTATTTAACTCCTTAAGTAATGTTCCCTCTTAATCTTAGTCTATCCTTATCTCACCTCAATCTTAGTCTTATCTTAATCTTAGAAACAACCATCCTTTAATAAGGAGTGGATGTAGCTTATCTTAATCTTAATAATACAAACCATCCTTTAAAGAGGAATGGTTGCAACTCATCTTAACCTTACCTTAATCTTAATCTCAGTATACAAACCGTTCCTGAAATACCCCAAACTTAAATATAGCGATTAAGATTATTCTAATCCTTATTTAAGAGCCTAATAATGCTTAAGTAATATTGGTAAGGAAAAATAAATCCAAAAGAAATAAATAAACGCTTAAAAAGCGAAAAACGCTAAATAAGCGTTAAGTAACCATAGGAGGTATGAGACCTTGGTTAGCATATTATATGGATTCTGAAGGTTTAATAAGACCTAAATAATATATGGGAACAACTCCCAAAGAAAACGGATCCAAATAATGCATTAAAACACTAACGAACCTTAAAGCGTGTTTTTCGAGGAAATCGGGAAAACGTGACTTTAAGCGGGTCAAATAGACTCGTAACAATATTGGTCAACTAAATAGTCATTAATAAACATTAGTGAAGGTTTAGAACCAATAAAATCAATAAAACGAGAAAATAGTAAAAACTGTCAAAAACGGGAAGTTGTGGGGTGAAAGCATAAATAAACCAAACTAGTGTGTCCACTATTGCAAATAAAATTTTAAAACCCCATGTGAGGCTGTGTGTAGCCGGCTGCTACTCCCCCTCTCTTATTTTAATTATTCCTAATTTGCTAAAGGACAACACAATAAAGTAAAGCAAAAACAAATAAAACTTACTTTATTCATTCTCTCTCCTACCCTCACACAATTCCCTCACTCACGTAACAGCACTCCCCCTCCTCTCTTCTGATTTTCTTTCCTCCTCTCTCAGCCATTAATGGCGATTTGTGAAGCCACCACCAGCACCCTCCTTCTCTCATATTTTTGAAGGGCCAAATCAACTCCGAACACAATAAAAAGTACACCGTTGGATTCCTCTTGTCAAGGAGAGTATTCCCCTCTTTTCAAAAATCGAAAACAAGCATGTTCATCTCCATGGGTGTGCTACATTTGAAGGTTTGAGACCACCATTGGAAGCACCTTCATCCCCTTGTCATCTTGAGGTAAAAATTATCTTGAAAATCCATCTTTTTCTAGCCCCTTTTGACAAAACGAAAATTCAAACTTTAGCCTTGTTTTGTGCCTTGTTCTTCAGCCGATTTTGGCTTCATTTTGGAGTTGGAATCTTGACATTTCTGCTATCCAAAGCTCCATCTACTCATTGGAAGGTAATACTCCATTTTAAACCTTAAACTAGTACATAAACCCTAGGCTAGTTAAGGGTGGTTTGCTAAGTAGTTGTGTGTATTGGTATGGGCTGTAGCATTGGAGTGTGAACTCCATTTGGGACCGTGGACAAGAAGGAAAGAAAGGAAAAGAAAGAAGAAAGGAAGAGACGGGAAAGAAAGAAAGAGAAACTAGAATCACAAGGTAAATACTCTTACCTTGAGTTGGTTTATGAATTGTATTGTAACAGATTTTAAGTACTTAAAATGGGTAATGAATGAGGTTATGAGTAGTAGGTATGTTGAAGTATGATGAGTAAGGTAATGTAGCTGTTTTGAAGCTTGTAAATGTTGTTTAAAAGCTTGGGAAAAACCATGGGTAATGTATGTACATGTGCAGGAAAATTTGTGTGTTGTAGTGGAGTTGAAATGTGAGTATAACGTGTGGTATAAACAGGTTGTGAAAATGAGCCATTGTGAGCTGAAGTAGTGTGTGAGCAAAGTAAGAATTCTAGGGGAGACTATGTCAAATTTTGTGTAGGAATGAGAGGACTTAAGTGTTTAAGAAGAGGAAGTAACCTAGGTGGTAGCTAGGTGTATTTGGAGAGTTTAAAAGGAGTGTTTCGTAGCTTGCAACAGATTTGGATATGAGTTTGTAAGTGGGATGGAGTTAGGATGTGAACTAATGTATTTAAGATGCTAAGAGTGGCATTAGCTAAGAGAGTATTGGAGGATAAGAGTTGAGGGAAAAATCTGTAGCAAGTGAAGAGTAAAAACTGTTGTAAGTGTTGAAATGAGATGAGGAAATTGTGTAAGTTGTTTGATGGATTTAGTAATGGATTTAGTGGATGAATTAAGGTGTTCAAACATGTAGGAAACATGTGGAAAGATTGTGGAATAAGTAGAAAAAAATTGGGGTGAATTTGGAGTCCAGAATGAGTAGAAAAACACTTTTAAAAACAGGGTCTGTTGTGGACCGCCCCTATGGACCGCCCCTGTGGGGAGGTCCATAGTCGAATTCAGCTGGACGGATTCGTTTCTGTCACGGACCGCCCCTAGGGACCGCCCCACAGGGGAGGTCCAGTGCAGAGAACATTAAAAAAAAAAAAAAAAAAATTTGGGTTCTGTCTCGGACCGCCCCTACGGACCGCCCCTATGGGGAGGTCCAGTACTGGAATCTCGCAGCGTAAATGGCTTCTGTCTCGGACCGCCCCTACGGACCGCCCCACAGGGGAGGTCCGGTCAAAAAAAAAAAAATTTGGGGCTTAAGCAGTAAACCATAGGGAGAATAATGATGGTAAGGAGAAAATAATATACACATAAGTCCCTAAGAAAATGAGCTTAGGAAATGATGTGAAGTAAATGATTTTGGAATTAAGTATGAAATCTAAGGAACTAGTAATGGTACATTGGGAAACATAAAGGATGAAACGTGTTGGGTTACCCATAGGGAATTAACCACTCGATCACATGTATGTTATAGGACTTGGATTGTGAACACCGGAGGAAAGTTGGATACAAGTACAACGGTGAACGGTATGATTTCTTCATGCCCTGTATCCTAATCTGGTTACCCCGATTTGTGTGCTTATTTGATCACCTAAATAAGATAAATGCATGAATCGGACTATATTGCACTTACCTGTGCTTGACTTATGTTGTTCTCGATAATTATTGTCTTGAACACTAGTTTGTATAATTCATGAAATGTATGAATGATGATGAAGTGTAATTGTATCTCGTAGTGTACTTGTATATTGTATCGTATTTCGTATGGATGTGTATATGAATAATGTATTTGTGTATGTGGTTGAATGAATGACTTCTACTAATTCCTAACCACCTAACTCCTAACTTAAGTGAGTAAATTGGAATGAGTAGAAGTCCGATATAGCTTCGGCCACGCGTGAGGATGAGGAGACACAAGAGGTTGGATCCGATTCCTGACTCTTAAACTGGTCCGCGGCCCAAACCCCTTAAATGGGTAGCATCCCGGATTGGTGAGTCAAGTAAATCCGGTGGTGGGACGGAGTAGTCCCCGGGCCGGAGGTCCCGACGACTTAACATGAGTAAGAGTAAGAGTAAGTAAGTAAGTATGTATGAGTACGAGTATGTATGCGTAAGTATGGTGTAACGAGTAAAAGAGTAATCTCCACCCGATTAACCCGGGTGGACAAAATGGAGCTAACAAGTGTTGGGTATGTATGGAATATGTATTGCGTATGAACTGTATATGTATTGTGCATTGTGGACTTCAGGAAAGGTAAGTATGTATCGTTGGACTGTATGGATTACTATGTATGAACTGAAGTGTATGTATGTACCCTTGCGTAAAGTATTGTAGTATATGTATGAAGGCATGTATGCATGTATGTATGAATAAAATGAACTGCATGTATTCGACCAAGTGGTCGGCGTACCCTCACTAGTACGCGGGGTATGCGGTTATCATGTTCAGCGAAAGCTGACCCCTTCGGGGGAACGTTTTTGTGTGCAGGTACCCGAAGAGGATATGGTCAAGGCACGAGACCGGTGACTACATCCGGATAGTAGAAGTAGAATGTAGAGGTGTACTAAGTGGTACACCCTTGTACTTAGGAGGTAAGTAGTTTGTGAGGAATGGGTAGTGGTAGACTCTTAATGAGTATGTATGGAATTGAAAGAGGTATTACACTTGTATAAGGATCCTAGTAAACTCGGTATGTGTATTCGATTGTATTGGACTCATGGAGTATTGTAATGAATGCGAAGTTCTAGTATTTGATTTGGTAATTGGAGTATGTATTGTAAGTGTGTAGTACTCGGATATTCTGGTCCATCAGACCGATGCTGTATATAGTAGTAGTAGCAGCCTTGTTAGTCACGTGGGTGGCTAACGGCATTGTATCACCCACTGTATGTAAGTATGTATCCGCTGCGTGAATCTGGATGTACGAGGAGATTGGACGGTAATGACGGTATTAATAGTAGGGGTGTTACAAAAAGTGGTATCAGAGCGAAGTATCGCTCTGATGACTGGAAATACCGAGTTTAGGAATACCGAGTTAGGATTTAGAAGCTTAGGGCTAAGGGCTGAGTGTTAGCATTAGAGAGATGCTAGTTAGGAACTCCCGGTGAGTACCGGATACCTACAATACCAGACCCGCCCTCCACAAACCCCTTTGTATAACTTGGGGAAGTATGCCAGAGAGAAGGAAAGTCCTCTCATACTCGGAAAAACCCGATCCGGCAGTAATGAGTTATTCCTACAAGAGGAAAGAACCTGACATGTAGTAGATTCCAAGAAATGGAAGACCCGGTGATGGACCCCGGTTGAGCAACAATACCCGCAGTTAATAGCGGTGGAATGAGCACTCCAACCACGAGGAGGCTGCAACTTACAACAACATGGGGCGACATGCTCAGCAGTCGCGAACCTGGCTAGACAACCAACAGCAGGAAAAGAAGCACTAACCGTGCAACGAAATGAAGAAGGAGCAGTAATGGAACCCGAGACGCAAGCCTGCGGGACAGCAGGATAGCTAAGCGACACCACCAACGGTATGCTAGCTGGCTAAGGACATAGTCGGGAGTGATTGACTCCATAACTACAACGCCAAAAAGGTTACAAACCTGGCCAGCATAGCTCAGACAGCTACAAGAACCTTCACAAGGTATAATCTGATGCAACTACAACCGTAGTGCCTAAACCAACTCAGGCTCAGTAACCACAACAAACGTGTGGGAACGAGTAACAAGGAACAACATAACCAAATCAAAAGGGGAATCTCCAAGGATTGGAGAAGTACCCTGATCAATGACAGCCATGTCAAACTTACTAAGAAGTTACTCGGAAGAGTAATTAACCCAAGTAAATGATCAACAAGATCAAAGGAAGAGTCAACAAGACTATCGAGAACCAGTGAAAACCATACCGTGACCGGTATCGGTTTACCCAAAAACCACCAGTACCACGCACTTGCCACGGCAAGTGCAGTAAGGACAGGAGCATGTAAAGGAACTTTTAACATACCACAGGTACATAGTAATGCACCGTGACAGCGATGAAGCGACTATAGGGATAAACATCCAAAAACTGGAGGAATGAAACCTTGGAAAGGCCAGACGGCCTGACCACTGCATGTAGAAAATACCAGTCAGCGGGAAGCTAGACTTGGTCAAGATTTCGAACATGGCTATGCCATGAAGAACTTCTTTTGACACCGTACCATGATTTTAAAACCAATTTTTCTTTTAAAACCACAAACTTTTCTTTTAAAACCCTGGATTTTAAAACCAAACCAACAGAATTACGGTGAGTATCATACCATGATACAAGAGGAGTTGACAACAGAATACTTCACCTAGGCGTGTGACGAACACTACGGGTGTACCCAATTACGGGATGTGGGACGACCGCACTCCGAAGGAGCTTGTGGGCCTGACAAGTAGTCGGGTAAGTGGTAACGTATCAACACGGTACCCCACGTATGTATACATGTAGCGTACGACACACGGGAAGTAGTCAACTCCGTTCTACGGACCATCAGTAAGTTCAAACCAGAACAACTGGACACCTCAGACGATCAAGTATAAGGAACTCAGAGAATCCATCTGAAGATAAGGAATAAGAACTAGGAAGTGCAAAGAGCACAGACTAGTAAGTGTAGACATTGGATATGTCTCAAAGACATCAAACAAATACATGACAGCTGGAAACGATACCCAGCCTGAACTCAGCAAGGCAAATGCCTAAAATAATCACAACAATGCTCAACAAACGGGACGGAATTCCCAAGAGCAATCACAAGATTACCACGAAGTAAAATCCATCATTGGAGAGGATATTAAACCTAGTCTTAAGCACTAGGAGAAGTATAAACAGTCTACCCAAGAACGGGGGACGTTCTAACCCAAAAAGAGATACTCAAATACAATACCACAAGGCGGTATGGTAATAACACATCACAAACATTAGCCGGATGAAACGGCATAACCTAACAGCACTCAGGAGCAATCCTTGAAGGGTGTCTGAGATAACAGTAGTTGAACAAGCGTCATGATAAGCACACATGAGTTAGAAGGAACATTCGGTTAGGACACCGAAGGGATTTCACTTAACAGGAAATACCCTAAATTACCAGAAGGCCCGAATTAACACCAGATTGCCTAAAGGGTCTCCTATGAACGGAAGCGTGATATCACGACTTACCATGGAGCCTAGTAATACCTCCAACCTATGGGGCATACATGGCATAGAAACATGTATAAGCAGCTTGCAAAGAGCATAGCTTGCAGCAATAAGGCTTAAAAGCCATCAACCAACTATGTTATGTAAACCTTAACAGTTGCATAACCCACATCATTTGATAACAAGACTTGCAAGGGATATTGTCTCATATGACAAAGAAATCAACAACTGGACCATCAATCCAAATCCAACATCCTGAGTGGCTTGTAGTAATGGCCAACTCAGTGTCACTGTCACTAGAGCATCAGTCTAGTATACAGTTGACAAGCTTTTAATTACCTTCATGCCTTCTGTAGCAATGGTACACAGAGGCATAAGAATCGCGATAATGCCAACATTGGCCTAGTCCCCACTTGGACACTACGAGAAACCCAAGGGAAGGTACCCCTCGTTAGCCAAAGACCACCGATGTGGTGGAGATGTGAACCCTTAGTAAAGGCTCCCTCTACTCTAACAATAAAGCATACGCAATAGATATTGCCAAGGGACGATGGGATAAGGAAATGAGATTTCCAAACCATTATGACTTAAGGAGTAAAGCATACTCCATATGCACCCGAGCATGTGATGAACCGTTGTATAAACACTAACATGGTAAACAAACCCCTCAACAAGAACCCTCACTTACCAGTGATGAAATACCCTTCAATTGGAGAACGGGACCAGAAAACCCTTGAAATTTCTTGGGATGTCCCGGTGATGTACATACCAAAATAAAATTGCACAGCTAGAGCCTATAACCAATGCTCAGCACTGGAAAGACAATAATTGTCAGGAACAACCAATGTGAATACCCATTGAACGCCACGAATGACCCACGCTCAAGAGAGCTTGTAACCTGATAAATTACTTTATCCTTGGTCAACCAGACACTTGGTAAATTGTATCATAAATGATGGAAATAATGTAAGGTAAACTAACCTACACACGAAACCTAGATTGGAATGAAACATCTCCGCATGGGGAAGATGATACCATTGCGGTATGGTACGACAATCACCATACATATGAACTAGGAAACTCCTAGTGTACTTACACCATAAGGAAATGGTGCCTATGACAATGGCAATAAGTGAAGGGGAACTACCACAGTAATAGAAACAGTAAAACAATGATGTACGATAAGTAGGAATACGGTGCGCAACAAGCGACCGCTATGAGGAAGTAGCAGATAATGACACGGAGTATAAGTATAAGATGACAGGCAGAAATATTCTTTCCTATCACATAAGTGACTTACTGTCAAGCGTTTACGCCTCTGCACTCTGTACGACTGAGTGTTTTGGTATTGCATTTGCGCAGCTAATGATCTAATGGGATGGCTAGGGATATGGAAATGTAAACCGTAGTAAATCCCTCTCTTCACCAACAAACATGGCATAAGCCAGTTAAGAAAGCCTAGCAACAGACCGTGCGGCCTGAGGCCAAAGAAGCACGAAGAGTGTAAATACACTAACAATCACAAGATGTGAATTCCATCGGAATAAAAGGTGAAAGGAGACTTAAGAGAGTCACTAAGACTGACGCATAGAAAATGCAAGGTCATACAAGTAAAGAACACTTGTACTGAACCAGAAGAACTGGTATGACTCAAAAACTATTGACACCAGAGGAAGCACTACAACTAAGTAGTGACTTAACCTCACCCGACAATAGATCGGAGGAGCTTATCAAACAATCGTGAAAACACGAATAGTATACATAATAGATCACCAGAGAGCTGGTTATAATCTATACTCATTGAGTTCAAACAGCGTTAAAAGAATACCACACTGTTAGCACACCTTATTCCCACAGCGAAGGGATAAAGAGGCGATGAGTAGCACATTTCGAACAACCAAAGAGCAATAAGTACTAAGATTATTAGGGTCGCGCAGCAGAAGCTAGTGGGCCCTAGCTAGGAGACAATATACCGTAAATAAATAGCATAGCTATTAATGCTTTGAAGCCTATTAGGCTAGAACCGAATTAATTATGAGTTAATAAACTCATATAGGAATCCTTGGTGCAAAGCCTAAACTATTGTTATAATTAGGACCCTTTGACAAGGGTATATTATGTAACAAACCGTAAAGAAGCTAAAACGCTTCAGATTGCCCAAATTGAGTAAACCAATGTTTGGTAATAATAACATATGGTAGATTACGTGGGCGTAATCCCTTTTAAGGGGGGTAGAGCGAAAACCGCATAATGTGAATTTTATGAATAAAACTCATAAACTATAATGTGCATAGCACAAACGAGAATCAAATTGATGATTGGTACTATGTTAAATAAACATAAGTATTCATTCATATTGAAATTGTGGTAATTAGGCATGAGAGATGCAAATACCATAGGATGGATATACCTACCTTGTAACACCACATAAGAGTATTAGTAAAAGAAAAGTAATGAGTAGTGGATGAAGCTCCACAAGTATGGTATCCTTTAAAGAAGTAGTACGAAATTATTGAGAGTAGTAGATGAATGGAACCCATGAGTAGTATATTCGTAGGTAAATTATTGGAAGCAAATTGAGGATGACTGAAATCTACAAGTATTGTAATTCTTAGCTAGAATATTGTGATGATTGAGAGTAATGGATGAAAGTAACGAAGGTTGATGAAATGAACACTTAGGTATTGAACCTCGGAGTAAAGTATTTGGGAAGTAGAGTGAGGATGATCGATGGACTGAATTCCATCCCTTGGAGATGTATGAATGACTAGGAAGAGTAAAAAGATAAAACATGAAAAGAATTGAATTAATTGCTTGTTTGAAACTGATGTGGGAAGTCGAACTTGATCCTGATCAGATCAAGGGAAACCGAACACAAATTGGGGTGGAAAGATAGTTCAACACTGATGCTGATCACATCAGGGTCGAATGATTCTCGAAGCTCCCCTAAGTGGTCACAAGAATCACACATAGGATAGAAGTAATGAATTTGAATTGGAATTTGGAGTTGTGTATTTTAACAAACTTCTAATTAGTAGTAGTGAAGGAATTTCCCTTAGTATGGAGAATGATGTTTTGTTAGAAGCTTATACCAGAGAAGATAGTAGGGTAGCATGTTGTATTATTCTAAGGGCAGGGGGACATAGAGGAGTCCTGTGTCTAAATGACCTGAGTGCCTACGGGATTGTAATGTGTATTGCATTGCTTTGGGGATAGCATTGCACCGTATGTATGTATAAATTTTGTAATGTGGAACCGGATGGTTGGATGTAATGTGGATTGGAGTAATGAGGGTACATTTGTATGGTATGGAATGTAGAGACTTTGAGTAATGAACTTAGGAATTGTAAGGAGGAAGAATGTACGACTTTTGGCATAGACAAGTATGAATGAGCAAGTATCGTAATCCTATAACCTTGAGCAACTTTGAGGACAAAGTTCTTAAGGGGGGTAGATTGAAATACCCCAAACTTAAATATAGCGATTAAGATTATTCTAATCCTTATTTAAGAGCCTAATAATGCTTAAGTAATATTGGTAAGGAAAAATAAATCCAAAAGAAATAAATAAACGCTTAAAAAGCGAAAAACGCTAAATAAGCGTTAAGTAACCATAGGAGGTATGAGACCTCGGTTAGCATATTATATGGATTCTGAAGGTTTAATAAGACCTAAATAATATATGGGAACAACTCCCAAAGAAAACGGATCCAAATAATGCATTAAAACACTAACGAACCTTAAAGCGTGTTTTTCGAGGAAATCGGGAAAACGTTTTAAGCGGGTCAAATAGACTCGTAACAATATTGGTCAACTAAATAGTCATTAATAAACATTAGTGAAGGTTTAGAACCAATAAAATCAATAAAACGAGAAAATAGTAAAAACTGTCAAAAACGGGAAGTTGTGGGGTGAAAGCATAAATAAACCAAACTAGTGTGTCCACTATTGCAAATAAAATTTTAAAACCCCATGTGAGGCTGTGTGTAGCCGGCTGCTACTCCCCCTCTCTTATTTTAATTATTCCTAATTTGCTAAAGGACAACACAATAAAGTAAAGCAAAAACAAATAAAACTTACTTTATTCATTCTCTCTCCTACCCTCACAATTCCCTCACTCACGTAACAGCACTCCCCCTCCTCTCTTCTGATTTTCTTTCCTCCTCTCTCAGCCATTAATGGCGATTTGTGAAGCCACCACCAGCACCCTCCTTCTCTCATATTTTTGAAGGGCCAAATCAACTCCGAACACAATAAAAATTACACCGTTGGATTCCTCTTGTCAAGGAGAGTATTCCCCTCTTTTCAAAAATCGAAAACAAGCATGTTCATCTCCATGGGTGTGCTACATTTGAAGGTTTGAGACCACCATTGGAAGCACCTTCATCCCCTTGTCATCTTGAGGTAAAAATTATCTTGAAAATCCATCTTTTTCTAGCCCCTTTTGACAAAACGAAAATTCAAACTTTAGCCTTGTTTTGTGCCTTGTTCTTCAGCCGATTTTGGCTTCATTTTGGAGTTGGAATCTTGACATTTCTGCTATCCAAAGCTCCATCTACTCATTGGAAGGTAATACTCCATTTTAAACCTTAAACTAGTACATAAACCCTAGGCTAGTTAAGGGTGGTTTGCTAAGTAGTTGTGTGTATTGGTATGGGCTGTAGCATTGGAGTGTGAACTCCATTTGGGACCGTGGACAAGAAGGAAAGAAAGGAAAAGAAAGAAGAAAGGAAGAGAAGGGAAAGAAAGAAAGAGAAACTAGAATCACAAGGTAAATACTCTTACCTTGAGTTGGTTTATGAATTGTATTGTAACAGATTTTAAGTACTTAAAATGGGTAATGAATGAGGTTATGAGTAGTAGGTATGTTGAAGTATGATGAGTAAGTATGCTGTTTTGAAGCTTGTAAATGTTGTTTAAAAGCTTGGGAAAAACCATGGGTAATGTATGTACATGTGCAGGAAAATTTGTGTGTTGTAGTGGAGTTGAAATGTGAGTATAACGTGTGGTATAAACAGGTTGTGAAAATGAGCCATTGTGAGCTGAAGTAGTGTGTGAGCAAAGTAAGAATTCTAGGGGAGACTATGTCAAATTTTGTGTAGGAATGAGAGGACTTAAGTGTTTAAGAAGAGGAAGTAACCTAGGTGGTAGCTAGGTGTATTTGGAGAGTTTAAAAGGAGTGTTTCGTAGCTTGCAACAGATTTGGATATGAGTTTGTAAGTGGGATGGAGTTAGGATGTGAACTAATGTATTTAAGATGCTAAGAGTGGCATTAGCTAAGAGAGTATTGGAGGATAAGAGTTGAGGGAAAAATCTGTAGCAAGTGAAGAGTAAAAACTGTTGTAAGTGTTGAAATGAGATGAGGAAATTGTGTAAGTTGTTTGATGGATTTAGTAATGGATTTAGTGGATGAATTAAGGTGTTCAAACATGTAGGAAACATGTGGAAAGATTGTGGAATAAGTAGAAAAAAATTGGGGTGAATTTGGAGTCCAGAATGAGTAGAAAAACACTTTTAAAAACAGGGTCTGTTGTGGACCGCCCCTATGGACCGCCCCTGTGGGGAGGTCCATAGTCGAATTCAGCTGGACGGATTCGTTTCTGTCACGGACCGCCCCTAGGGACCGCCCCACAGGGGAGGTCCAGTGCAGAGAACATTAAAAAAAAAAAAAAAATTTGGGTTCTGTCTCGGACCGCCCCTACGGACCGCCCCTATGGGGAGGTCCAGTACTGGAATCTCGCAGCGTAAATGGCTTCTGTCTCGGACCGCCCCTACGGACCGCCCCACAGGGGAGGTCCGGTCAAAAAAAAAAAAAAAATTTTTTTTGGGGCTTAAGCAGTAAACCATAGGGAGAATAATGATGGTAAGGAGAAAATAATATACACATAAGTCCCTAAGAAAATGAGCTTAGGAAATGATGTGAAGTAAATGATTTTGGAATTAAGTATGAAATCTAAGGAACTAGTAATGGTACATTGGGAAACATAAAGGATGAAACGTGTTGGGTTACCCATAGGGAATTAACCACTCGATCACATGTATGTTATAGGACTTGGATTGTGAACACCGGAGGAAAGTTGGATACAAGTACAACGGTGAACGGTATGATTTCTTCATGCCCTGTATCCTAATCTGGTTACCCCGATTTGTGTGCTTATTTGATCACCTAAAAGATAAATGCATGAATCGGACTATATTGCACTTACCTGTGCTTGACTTATGTTGTTCTCGATAATTATTGTCTTGAACACTAGTTTGTATAATTCATGAAATGTATGAATGATGATGAAGTGTAATTGTATCTCGTAGTGTACTTGTATATTGTATCGTATTTCGTATGGATGTGTATATGAATAATGTATTTGTGTATGTGGTTGAATGAATGACTTCTACTAATTCCTAACCACCTAACTCCTAACTTAAGTGAGTAAATTGGAATGAGTAGAAGTCCGATATAGCTTCGGCCACGCGTGAGGATGAGGAGACACAAGAGGTTGGATCCGATTCCTGACTCTTAAACTGGTCCGCGGCCCAAACCCCTTAAATGGGTAGCATCCCGGATTGGTGAGTCAAGTAAATCCCGGTGGTGGGACGGAGTAGTCCCCGGGCCGGAGGTCCCGACGACTTAACATGAGTAAGAGTAAGAGTAAGTAAGTAAGTATGTATGAGTACGAGTATGTATGCGTAAGTATGGTGTAACGAGTAAAAGAGTAATCTCCACCCGATTAACCCGGGTGGACAAAATGGAGCTAACAAGTGTTGGGTATGTATGGAATATGTATTGCGTATGAACTGTATATGTATTGTGCATTGTGGACTTCAGGAAAGGTAAGTATGTGTCGTTGGACTGTATGGATTACTATGTATGAACTGAAGTGTATGTATGTACCCTTGCGTAAAGTATTGTAGTATATGTATGAAGGCATGTATGCATGTATGTATGAATAAAATGAACTGCATGTATTCGACCAAGTGGTCGGCGTACCCTCACTAGTACGCGGGGTATGCGGTTATCATGTTCAGCGAAAGCTGACCCCTTCGGGGGAACGTTTTTAGTGTGCAGGTACCCGAAGAGGATATGGTCAAGGCACGAGACCGGTGACTACATCCGGATAGTAGAAGTAGAATGTAGAGGTGTACTAAGTGGTACACCCTTGTACTTAGGAGGTAAGTAGTTTGTGAGGAATGGGTAGTGGTAGACTCTTAATGAGTATGTATGGAATTGAAAGAGGTATTACACTTGTATAAGGATCCTAGTAAACTCGGTATGTGTATTCGATTGTATTGGACTCATGGAGTATTGTAATGAATGCGAAGTTCTAGTATTTGATTTGGTAATTGGAGTATGTATTGTAAGTGTGTAGTACTCGGATATTCTGGTCCATCAGACCGATGCTGTATATAGTAGTAGTAGCAGCCTTGTTAGTCACGTGGGTGGCTAACGGCATTGTATCACCCACTGTATGTAAGTATGTATCCGCTGCGTGAATCTGGATGTACGAGGAGATTGGACGGTAATGACGGTATTAATAGTAGGGGTGTTACACCCTAACCCCACAGCTCGGCCTGGATGATCTTTCTTTCCAAGTGCACGAGACAACTGGTCATCATGTCGATCAGGTACCCAAGTCCCTTGGGTAACTTGTTCATTCAGCTCATCCTTTATAATTAAATGTAGAAAGCAGTTAATTATAATTTTTAAGATGATAAAAATAAATTTGTCAAAAAATTTGAAAGTAAAGTACTTACCATCTTATCAACAATTTCCTTCGTCTTCTCAAAGGGATATAAACGCTCTCCAGTTTTCGGGTCTTTCTTAGTACGTGAAAGCTTCCAAAACGTACCCCGTAGCTGGTGCTCATCAAGAGTGCTCATATCTGATGGAAACTCTCCTTCTGCCACCCATTCAGGCACTCTTCTATTAACCCCTTTCGCACCCAACATGTGATGATATTCATTCTTCTTCGCATTCGCGGATTGGGCTTCACGGTACTCCTGTTAACAAATAAACATACAATTAAGATGACCAAAAATATACATATGTAAATTTAAATACCTCAAAAATATATATTTATATAATAATTAATTATTTAAAAGTTAATACATACCTTTGTCTCCATCTTCTTATGATAGAACTCTTGCCACTTCTCTTTGGTTATTGGTGTGTAAATCTCCCAAGGCTGGCATGTGTCGCCGTCCGACCTCTTAAGCTTCTTGCTGATAAACCACTTAACCAGATCATGCTTATGATCTGCAAATTTCTTGCGCATCATTGATTTGACCATGGAGTAGTACTCACTTTCTGCAGGTATTTGATATCGTTTCTACATATTACCATAAATGAAACAAATGTTAGTGATGGATACCTACAAATTGTACAAAAATAATACTTTTACTATTGTTTATTTACCTGTACGATCTCAAACATCTACTTCTTTAGTCCTTCGTCAACTTGAGGCCAGGTGAGAGTAATATCACAATACTCTCGCACAATGATGCCTAGCTCTGTAGTGAAGTCTGTAGCCCATTCCCCAATCGGCTGTAGATACGCATTAAACTGTAACGACTTTGATTCAATCTTTTTTGATCTGAGAGCTTTCGTCGGACCTTGAGGTTTTACGGTCCTAGGAAGCTGGATTTGTGATCCAGAAGGTCCAGCCTCTGTGTCCTCGGCTGGCACAGAGGCTGGAGTAATCTCATCCCCGCCATTACCCCCCTCATCAGCTCGGGCCTGTGACTTGTGACCTTTCCCTCCACGTGTTTTCTTCTTCTTTGGTCGGGATGCCTCTATCAAAAGCTCGCCGACCAGGTCATCCGTATCATCCATTTAACTATCTGCAAAGATAAACAACCGTATATCAATAACACCACAACAAATAATGTAATGAATACATAATAAGACATCGTTAAAATTCCAACAAATTATTTAATGAACAAACAAACAATAAAATATATTTTTTATTTACCTAACAATTAAACACATCATTTATGGTTTTCAACCCATAAACCCTCATCGTGATCAGACCTAGTATACACTACATCGTCTGGAACATCAACAATGTCTGTGACAGGAATACTGGTAGAAAAAGGTGGTGTCTCATCGAACATTAATTCATCATCATCAACATCTTGATTAGCATTAATGTTGACAAATCTTTTCCCTGGTAATACAACTGACCACCTGGAATCGATGGGATCTTCTATGTAAAATACTTGTTCACAATCCTTGGGAAATATGAACAGATCTTGTGTATGACCAAGGCGTGATAAATCAACCAAGTTAAACCCATCGTGAACCCGATAATCGTTTCTATTATCCACCCATTTGCATTTAAAAATAACAAACTTTTGAAACTGATAATCAAGCTCCCAAATATCTGCAATGAATCCATAATACAACCTCAAGGTTGAAATCGTTGAAACTGGATCACCTCTGGTATACTCAGTTGTTGTTGCTTCTACTTTAACCCTGCTATTCTGGTTTAAACATCTATCATCTTGCCGTTTTGTCCAGTAGGTGAACCCATTGATGTCATACCCTTCATAAGATATACAAGTGGAA